>JAULKM010165133.1:0-32512 GCA_032355605.1 Rubia tinctorum | reverse complement strand
TTTAGAAACCAAAAACCAAACCATAAACTATATTCATAATTCGGTTTAATCGGTTCAAATATTTGAATATTAAATTTGGTTCGGGTTATTCAAATTCAAATTATTCGATTTTCGGTTCGATTTTCAATTTTCGATTTTCGATTTTTTTGCTCACCCCTAATGAACTCCCTAGGCTTTTTGCTTAAAGCTTGCTAAAGTGAATAGCAAATCCAAGTCAGAATTCTCAGCACCGCCAGTTCAGTTCCATGCATTGTCAATGTCATTTAACCTGAGATGATTGCCTTTGAGTTTCCACAGTCCTAAAGGGGAAAAAGATTTACTCCATACTTTTGGAAGTTGGGTTTTCCTTCAGGAAATCTTCTTTAAATGGGAAAAAGGTAACTCCTCATTTTTGGAAATTATGTAATCCTTCAAGAAACCCTTCACAAGTCCCAATCCCCAGCATAATGTGCCGTTGCATTGCTCTTGTTTCTCTCACTCTCTGAAACTAGGTACTAGGTGCTATGCTGTGATTGTGAGAGTTGCAGAAATATACATGTACTTTCATTTCGGTGTTTTCTTGTCAAAGGCCGAGGAAGGAAGTACAAAGCAAAAGTGGCAGTGCTGAGTAATGTGGCTAGCACAGAATAGGCACACACTTAGAGGAAAGGAGAAATTGAAGGCAGTATTTCATCAAGAAGAATCAATCAAATTGAATTCAATGTGGTTGAGATACAGACAAAGGCCATGTCCAGTTGAGTTGAAACAGAGATGGTATGAGATGGTATGAGATGGTATGAGTGATGAGATGTCTAATGCATGTATTTTTCAAATCATTTAACATTTATTTTATTATCCTTTGAGTGGTAAATTGCTAGATTCACGTAGGTTTACATTATAAGGGGTTTAGAGGACCGTTTTTTGTTTTCATATCTAAATCTCTCATTTTGTAACCTATTTTAGGTCTAATGAATGTTTGGTCTCTACGAGCATCTAGGTCCGTTTTTGTGAGCTTTGCTTGTAGATTGCTCGCAGGCACTTCAGACTATTTTTAGAAGGTCATTCACAAGGATAATAGTATATGGTAGAAGGTCATTCGCAAGAATGGTAGAAGACTGAAAGTCACGATCCAAAACGTGGTAGTATAGATGGATGCGCCGAAAAAAGGAGCTAAGTCCGAAAGAGTTGAAGACTGGAACGACCCGTGTAGCTTTTCACTGCCCGTACCATGCTCCGCGCCGAGAAGCTGAAGTTCATACTACGGGCCATGCAATCCTGCACGGCCCCCTCACTCAGAAGATGGCGGACACACTCCGGATCGTGAGAAGTGCAGATTTACTCGTCTCGCATGCTCAAAATAGCCCGGGAACACCTCCAGTCTGCGCCCGAGTGTTTTTGCACGAGTCGTGCAGGGCGGGACGTGCACTACTGCAGGGTTTAACAACCAAGAACTAAGTAGTTATTATTGTAGTAGGTAGGAAGAAGGAGACTATCTCCTCTCTTCATTTATTTCTCTAAGTTTTTCTTATGACATGAAATATAATAATTGCTTTGAATTTAATGTCTCTAGAGTGATTTATTTCATGGGGTAACATTTGTATTCATGACTTGACTTTGACTTTGTGAAATTTTGGATTAGCCTATCTATTCATGTCCTATGAATATTTATGCTTGATTTGTAGATTACATTCTTGTAAGATTTATATCATGTTGCGCTTTATTATAAATCCATAAATTCATGCATAGTATTATATCGTGCAAGCCTATTGAATGCTTTCTTGTGAAGTGTTAGATTAAATCTATTGTAGGCTTAAGAGTACCGGGGAAATTAGTGCATTCATGCTCCTTAAGAGTACCGACCTGATCGTTAGACTCTAATTCTAATTGACCAGTCGTGTGTGATTGCATGTTTGGAGCGTTATAACGAGGGAAAACTCTTGGCTTACCCCAATAGATTAAGCATTATAGTTTGTAGTGACTAGGGTTTTAACACATCTGTAGAGTCATCACGAGATACCAATTCCTTTGCCTCTCAAAGCCTAGGGTTGGTGTTCATAGTGGAGTGTCCAAGATATATTTTCCTTTCTCTCGTATCTAATGGTTGCGACCTACGTAATGTTGTGATACTTTAAGGAGGGCTCGTTAGAATCGAGAGTGAGATTTTGGGGAATGAGGTGCGGTATCGAAACGGTCGATCGACGCGCATTCCCTAATTAAGAAGGCAATGTGATGGTTGTGACGAACCTTTGTGAAACAGCCATTGGGAATTTTCGATCATCTCCGCACTATGTGACATAGGCATGAGATTGGTTCATATGTCTTACATATAATAGAATCCAGGATCAAAGTCATTAATCGGTCATGTTACGCAAATACTCCCAAGACTAGTTTATTATATGTTAGTATGCCTTGAATACGTATTAGTACGCACCCTGGCCTAGGGGTCCGGGGGGAGATGCCCCTGGCCCGACGGTATAGCACGTCATCTGTTTGGCCTGTTATTGGTATTCTCTCTTCTGTTTTGGTTTGGGCCAAAATGTTTTTAGGCCCAAAGTCGTTGGACTTTAAGGTGGAGAGGGCTATATATATAGTGCCTCATCCTTTTATTGTAACCCTAAGAGATAGGATTGGTGGAGAGTAGGAAATCCGCAATTATGGTCTTTTCTCTCTAGTGGAATCCGATCTTGGTCGACCGTGGATGTAGCCAATTGGTGAACCACGTAAATTCTTCGTGTTTTGTCTTTCGCTTTATTTTCTTTGCTTGTTCTTTCTCGGGTATTCCGCACAACATTATAGTTTTAATCTGTTGCTTGCATGCTTTTAGTTGTTAGACACAACACCCCCAATTATCTATTCTTAAGCATACTCAATCAGAGTGACATCCGATTGTGGGTTGTGTAAGCTAACCCTTAAATTCTAACATCTCTGTGGATGACTCCGAACTTGCCACTAACTACTCTATAGTGGTTAGTAGTGATTATAGGAGAAATTTATAAATTTCTATCTTTGACAGATTGAGTCCGCAAGTTAATTTTCCCACAAGATAACAACCCCATGAGGTGCGTGTCAAATTTCGGAGCCATTGTCGGGGATACTAGTTTTAATTTGTTTGTTAGCTTACATAACTAGTTGGTAGAAGTAGTTTGTGCTTTTGTTTTTGTATTTTTGTGGGTTATTGTGGAGCTCTTTGATAGCTTTTCTTTTTTTCTCCTAACTGTTGAGCTAGTGTTTCTTTGCGTACTAGCATTGTATTGTTTCTATTTTATGGTAAATACATGTACCACTAACCAAGTAACATTACACTACTTACAAGAAAATACAGGTAGGTGCCGAAGAAGGAGAAGAAGGGTTAGCGAGGTAGTTCCACAAGGTCCAACTATAGAGTTAGAAATTGAGAGAAAGATCATGAAGAAGAATAATAAGACTTTGAGGGAGTTGAAGGCTCATAATTTGGAAAGTCAACCCCTCTGTATTATCTTCCCGCCCTTTCGTAGAATGTGAGTTGCGAGTTGAAGAGTGGAATGATTCAGTGCCTTCCAACATTCCATTGGATGGACGGCGAGGACCCCAACAAGCATATATCAAAGTTCTATTTGGTCTGTACAAACATGAAACTGCCAGGAGTTTCGGAGGAATACTACAACCCGCGACCCTTTCCGTTATCACTTTGAGACGCGGCAAATGACTGGTTGTATTACCTCCCACTGGGATGCATAATGTCTTGGATGCACATGAAGCGTCTATTCTTAGAAAACTATTTTCCCACTTCCAAGTCCGCCAGTTTGAAGAAACATGTGTCAAACATCTCATAGCTTCCCAATGAGCCCCTCTATGAATATTGGGAATGCTACAAGAGGTTGTTAGCAAGTTGCATGTACCATCAATTCAAATATGGATGTCTAGTGTATTATTTCTTTGAGGGCCTCCGTGGCGACGATATGTGGATGGTGAATGTCCCATGCAATATATCAATAGCCAATAAGAGCCCCAAGGATGCTATAGATATTTTTTAGGAGATGGCGAATGGTACACGCCAATTTAGAAACCGGTCAGCGACCAAGACATTGGAAGAACCCACTCACTCCTCTAAACTAGAAGAACAAGTCCAATCCCTTGCATCGATGATGAAGAAGTTTATGAAGGGGAGGATTAACCAGATGAAGGTTTGTGGCATTTGTAGCATGGATCATCCGACGGATATGTGCCAGTAAGAAGTTGAAGAGTTTGAGGAAGTGAAGGCTTTGGACTAAAATGGAGGAAATTGGCAGTTTGGTAGGGTGAAGCAACAAGTTTTCCGTGGGAACCAAGGATGAGAGAACCGCAAAGACCCCTACGCCAACTCTTTCAACCCTCGGTACCGCGATCTCCCAAAATTTTGTTTGTGTGACGACCAACAAGAGCAAGAAAATGAATTTAGTGGTGGACAAGGGTAAAGCCCAGGGGGTGCTCCACCGCAACCCTACCGGAGGGGTGAGAGACCTTCAAAAAACAATGGGCCTATCTACAAGTCGGATAGAGATGAAATTTTGGAAGCAATCGCTCAAATGAAGAAGAAGCATGATATGTTTGCGAACCGTACAAGGCGAGACATTGAACAGTTGGGCATGAGGGCATTTTGTAGCATAAAGAATTATGAAGTTCAAGTGGGGAAATTGGCCACCTCGGTTCGCTTAATCGAAGCAAGGGATTCCGATAAATTACCTTCCAAACCGAAAATCAACTCAAGGAATGTGATTTCTTTGAAGTTGAGGAGTGGGAAGGAATTGAAAAGGGTTGAGAAGGAAAAATTGCTAGAAGATGATAAGTTTGTGGAGAAAGCCAAGTCCACACTTGAGGAAATGGGAGATATTCGTTGAGAAGGAGCCCGAGCAAGAGACCAATACCACTAAGGTGATGGAAGCCAACCCTCCACCACCATTCCCAAAAGCTTTTGAGTTGAAAGGAGAAAGTGGCATCCAACAAGGAGCAAATTTGAGAAGTCTTCAAGAGGTACGGGGTTAGTATCCCACTTTTAGACATAAATGATTAAATCCCATATTATGCTAAGTTTCTCAAGAATGCATTTACTAACAAGAGGCCTAAGCCTATAAAAAAAAGTAGGAAAAGTGAAAATAGGCGGGAATGGCCACATTAGCTCATAGAATCCAACCTAAGAAATGTAATGATCTCGGTATGTTTTATATTACTATTCATCTAGGTGGTAAGCTAGTTAAGGATGCTATGATTGATCTTGGATTCTCTATAAATGTCATTCCCTATAGCTTGTATGAAACTCTTGATCTAGGGGAACTTAGAACGACTAGAGTGATAGTCTAATTGGATAATCATACCCAAACTAGTCCTACAGGTTTAGTTAGAGATGTTAAGGTTAGGGTTGGTAAATTAGTGTTCCCGGCGGACATTTATATCCTTGATAATTCGCATGATGGAGGTTTACTCCCAATCTTATTGGGGAGGCCATTTCTCAAAACATCGAGAACTAAGATAGATGTTCACTTAGGAACATTAGCCCTGGAGGATGACATAGATAAGGTTGGTTTTCAAATCTAAGAACATGATCACGAAGCATATAATTCCTCTCTCGCATGTAATGGCATAAGTATTTGTGATGAGTTTGATCGATTTGATGAATCTTACATCAGTAGCGATTGTGATGAGTTACTACCTAACATTGAGACCTTGCATGCTCTTACTTCATAGAATGATAATGTTGATGATTCTATGGTTGATATGCACGATGTTAGGGTTAGTTGTGCTAGGATTATTGTTTTCCAAATGTTATCACTAGCATGGAGCAGGAAAAGAAGTTGGTTTAGGAGTTTAAGCCTCCAAAAACCTCTTCTTATGCCCAAAGTCAATAAGGAAGTGTCGACAATTGTGAAGGAAGGACTTGCATGATATGTGTCTCCAAAGCTAAGAGGTAAGACTTGTTATACATGGAGACTCATTCATAAGGGCATTGTTGTGGGTGGAGTCGCAGATGGTGATTGTGGAGACCCACTGGTAAGTTTTTTTTAGGTTTTGAAAATGCATGAAAATAAGTCGCGATAACAAAAATAATGAGTGATTTTGTGATTTTTGAGTAAATTGTTCGTTATCGTGATTTTTGGAAGGTTGTTTTTTTTTAAATTGGTGGTGTTTTAGGGAATTTAGTCATCAATGTTTTGAGTTGGAACATGATTATGATTGATGTTGTGTTTTTTGGTTGTAGGGTAGGTTTGCGATAAAAACGGAGGAAGGAACCCAAAAATTTTCTTGAGGCACGATCGTGCACAACCTCGTGCCAGATGAACGGCATGAAGCATTCAAGTTGCATTGGTGTGCCATATGAATGCCGCCCCTGTGCCGTCCAAATTGACCAATGGATAAGTACGAGCCATTTATAAGGCCAGTATATATAATGGATAAGATTGGGCCTTAAAAGGCCCCAAAGGGGAGTAAAACCTAGCAACCACGCTGGCACGACTCATGCCATAATGCACGTGTCGGCCTACACGGCCCGTGCAATAGAGCACGGGACGCGGACTAGAGGGTGTTCCTCGTCAATTCTGATGGCACATGCCGCGATAAGTTTCACGGCCCATCGTCTAGAGCTCTTTCCATTGATTCTAAGTGCCTGGGGCTCTGCTTGATTGCATGACCGGTCATCTAGGGATCGTTCCGAGGGTCTTCTGTTGGTAGGAGTCGTGCCAAGTTGTACGACCCGTCATCTGGCCTTGTGTCATCTTCAATTCTTGAGCACGGTCTGTGCTGGTTCGCACGACCTGTGTCCTTGGCCACGTTTCTTTGGTATGACCTATGGCACGGGCCGTTCCAAGTTACACAGCTCGTGTCATTCTTTGACTTTTGCATACTTTGCTATTTTCTTCGCCGTAATCAATATACTACCATGTTTAGACTCGTGGCCTTCAATATTCTACCATCCTTAAGAATGGCCTTCTCTAAGCTATCATAAGTGCTTACGAGTGATCTACAATTGAAGCTCACAAAAAGGATGTATATGCTCGTAAGGACCAAAAATCTATTAGACCAAAAACGGTCTACACAATAATGAATTTAGATATGAAAACCGAAAATGATTATCTAAACACTTTGTAAAGTAAACCTATCTAGCTAACACTACAAGAAAAATGGCCTATTATTTCGCCCCTTTTACCTCAGTTTTTTTGGCTTAGGTCAATTAACCAAAGTAAAAAGTTCTTTTACCTTGGTTAATTTTTTTCAAAGTAAATGATATTTTTTTACCTCGGTTAAAAAATAACCGAGGTAAATAATATGTTTCTTACCTCAGTTATTATATCAACCAAAGTAAAAGGTTAAAAAAATAAAATAAATAATCTTACCGAATATCGTGTGACGTCACATATGATATTCAAAAACTCAGCCGATATCGCATTATATGCCATTTTCACCGACATGTGATGTTGCGGATGACCAACGTCGTAGGTATGTAAAACATAGAACTTTTAGAGGTTAAATTTGGAAAAAAATTGAGTTTCATCTACAAAAGTATTTGTTCAGTGGTTTTCAAAACAATTGTAGAAAATGTTGTTGAATGGTATGGTTGAAAATGGTTTTTAAAATCATGCACGATCAAATCATACATACGGTCAATTATATATTGTTCAAATAAGGTTGTTCAATTATTGGAAAAACAATAATCATGAAAATATCCTTACAATCAGTACATAATTTCGAATAAGAATTTTCTTAGTCCTAACATAACATAAATTTTAGTAAACTCAATCAACTTGCATTATGATGACCTTCCAGACAATCCCCCCAGGTTTTATGTCCTCGAAGAACAAGGTGTACTCAATGCGTAGGCGGTTACCGAAACGGAACTTGCCAAAACCCTTTCGGGACAAGACCTTGATCTTCTCACCGTAGGAGTAGTTCATGTGCCACTCTCTCCCGTAGAGCCTCAGCACAACGAGGGTTTTGTCATTTGGCAGAAGTGGTACAATGTCCCTCGGGATGTACTAAATCACAAAAAAATATATTTATTAGAAATATATATATGTGCAATTAAAAATAATATTATTAATTTAAAATAGAATAATTACATGCATTTAATTAAGTAACTTTAGACCTTACCAAATTTGGGTTATTCCCAAAATTCTGCTGCTTTAGAGTGCAGTGAAAATGTGGGCTATTAACAGCCATTGTATGTTGTTCAAGGTCAAACATAAGAGGCTCTGGGTTGTTCTGTTGTGCGGAAAACTGTATGTTAAAAAATATATTAATTGTGATAAAGTGTGAATATGTATTAGTAAATATATATGGAAAATGGTTTTAAAAAAACTGGAAAAATAGACGACTTGAAGATCTTTCACCAGCCATTAGTCTTGAATTAAAATCGAAAATATTTAGGGCAAACTATCCTTGGAAATGCAAGGTGCGACATCGGACAAGCATCGCAGATACATGTCAGTAAAAAACATTGGCTTGGTCGACTAGTACCAGCGACGTCGTACTATAGTTAACCAAACCGAACACTGGATCGTCGCAAAAATGAGATTGCATTGACAATTTTAAAGCAAGCTTAAATGCCTACATACAAGTTTGGTAACCAGTCGGTTATACCGATGGTCAAATTTACATAGATGCGACTTCTCATACAAAAGAACATATTACTAGAAATAAGAATGTACGGTGTCGCACGCCATTCGCATAGACCGACTAGTAACCGATGGATTAATGACGTTGCATGTATTATAGGGAGCTACGAAAAAACACACATAAACCCGGAAAAAAATGATGTTTTAAGAACGGAAAACCACTCAAAAAGGTCCAAAAACAATTTAAAAAAACATAGTTTCTAAATTTACATTTAAGAAAAATTAACACTTTAACAAATCTGAGTAATAACTACAAAAACACAAAAACGAAACACATTCACAAACCATAGATCGAACAATGTAAAGTAACAATTACAAAATTGTAGGTGTTAGAAGAGCAGAAAAGCCATACCTTTAAGAAGAGATAAGAGAAGAGGAGTGAGAGACTATTGGGATTCGTGGGAAACTTGGGAACAAAAGATTGAACTGATTCTGAGGGACCCTATATTTGTAGCCGCTATGAAACACCATCATTTTGGACCCTTGTGATGTCTACCTCGCATGCAACGACGTTGCACCTGTATCAGTTTAGGAGACAAGCAACCGGCCCATGATCGATGTCGCACGTTTATGTGGGCCTAACAAATTCTACCCGATACCATAATAAATGAGCCTGTCAAAGAACAAAATGAATAAAAGTAACTTTCACATCAGTAAATAGTACTCGCTAGCACATTTTTATTGGTCGTGTATGAAGTGTCCTCCACCTAGGGAAATATTAGGTCAAAATTTTGAATTTATTAAAAAAATATGGTCGGAAAAATTATTTGCTAGTTTCAGAATGATTGAAACAAATTATTCATTACACACACGTCTTCTCTAGTTTTGTGAATGATCGTATATTAAAACTTTGTTTCATAAGATTAGTTAAATATTAAGGATTCAATAACATTAAATAACATTCAACAAATAGATTAAATATTAAAGATTAAATTAAACAAAAATCATATTCAATTAATACTCTTATTGTTACAAGTGTCCCAAATTTGATTATATTTGTTATAATTTTCCCATATTTTAAGCAGTCATAATAAAATCAGGACCCAAGAATGATGACATTGAACACTATCGACCCAGAGCCATCTAACAGCTCAAAGAAGAGCGTGTCCCCAATCCTCAGCTCCTCTGCATCAAGAAGCTCGCTAAAACCCTTTGGAGTCAGGGTCTTGAGCCTCCTATTCCCGAGTAGTGCATGTGATACTCTCTTCCCCTGCACCTCAAGACAATAGGCGTCTTGACATTTTGTAGGAGTTCCACGATCTGGCTTGGAACGTACACAATTATAAACAAAAAATCACAGTTATTATATATGAATGTAATCTAGAGAAAATGTTAATTGAAAATAAAAATATGTGTAACGCGTAGAAATTACCAAAATTGGAATTGAACCGAAGTTCATTTGGGTCAAAGTACTGACGAAATGTGAAATGATATCGCCAAATAAAGTATGTGCATGGTCCTCATCCTAATCCCTACGGATCTGCATTGGTCAATGAGATTATTACAAATTAAATAATAATATAAGTAATAAAATAAAAGGAATTTACATAACAATCTAAACAAAAAAATTGCTTACCTAAATTGGTAAACGACTACTCGAACCTTCATTGTCAGCCATGATTTCAGAAATTCATATTGTCATGGATAAAATATATAATGTTAGATAGAAATTGGTTTGAAATAAATTGGTTCAATTAATCGTTTAAGTCGGCCAGGCGTTGCACATACGTGTCAGTCCAAAATAATGGCATGGCTGATATGTACGAGCGACATCGCTCACTTGTCGATAACACCAAATGGTACGCTGCCTCATACATGAAATAAATAACACAAATATGAATGAGCGACGTCGCACGATGATCGTACAAAACGAAGGTGGATCGAAGGGCAATCGATGTTGCATTCAAACATAGCACATACATAAACAATTGTAGAAAACAAGAGAAATTAAAGATCCTAAAACAAAAAGGAGCACAAAATCGTGGGATAAGATGGAAACGAAATGTGTACACCATAGAACCCTAATTCATAGAAACTTCAAAACAAAAAAACATAGAACACATTTACACACCATATACATAACATTTTAAGGAAAAATTACAAAAATAAAAGAAATCAAAAGAATCTAAAAACAATACCTTTTAGAAGGGTGTTTGGAGACTGTTGGAATTCGAGGGAAAGTTAAATGTTTGAAGTTATTTATGAGGTGGACTCCATATATAGTCGTTTGGAACCCTTGTGAATTACGTCTTGCCATGTGTGACGTCACATGTCAATCAATCTTGTGGAAGTCTCTGGGGGATCAAGCCAGTTTCATTATCATTTCCGAGTATTATAAGTTCCACTAGGGAAGGCAAAGGTCCTTTCCGGGATGATTGGAATCGATTTTGGGACTGTCGGTGAATTTTTTAATTTTTGCACTTAGGTCTATCCTAGAAAGTGAAAGAATTCGAAATGCAAAATTGAAGATACCCTTATCTAATTCACATTGTCACGACCAAGATATTCCGGTTTGGTCATGAATGGGTCAATGGAACTGACCCAAAATCTTCACAGATAGTATATGATGAAACTTTGCAAAGATTACACTATAACCCAAATTTCCTTGCATGTTCATTATGTATCAGAAATCTGCACCCAAACATAATGAAAAATGTTTGATATGAATTTTATGCTTACTTTCTAAGAGGGACGTAAATTGGGGTAATCGTTTGTAATTTTTATTATTATTCCATTAATACCCTTACGATAAGCGTTATGAGAAGGATATTTGTTACCACATAGAATCATATAAAATTTAATATTCATCATTTTTTATGAAATAAAATTCTGTTCATCAAATTTTAGAAAGCTCTAGTACGTGGTATAGAGTAAATTGTAGATGATTATTTATAAGTCTACAATGGTCAGTCAGAAGAACTTGTGGAAGTTTATGTGGAATAAGACCAGTTTCTTTATTACTCTCGGTTATTATAAGTTCGACTAGGGATGACAGAGTTTCTTTTTGGGACAATTGAAATCGAGTTTGGGACAATTGGAATCGGGTTTGGGACAACCGGCGAACTTTTTAAAATTTTGCATTTAAGTCCCTCCATGAAAGTGGGAGAAGTCTAAATGCAAAATTTGAGATAACAATTTTTTATTCCCATTTTTCAGGACAATGTTGTACCAATTTGGGCATAAACGATTTGACGGAAGGGGTCACAATCTTAATACGGAGTATTTTTACAACACTTTTCAAAAATTATAATGTGGCCCTCATGTGTGATGTCGCAACTGTGTCGCATTTAACAAACCCAAAACCGACCCCAGACTGACGTCGTTCGACTTAAAACTAGCCTTCATGACATTATTATTATTTCTAATTGTTTCAAGATATAATCTATTACATTTGGGATTTCGTATTAACATATTGCTAGAAACAATAATGTTGTACATGTATAGATACTTAGCATATGTTTATTTACAAACTGGACTAATTTTGCACATGTTCATATCTCGATATTTGTGCACGTGGGTGTATGCTGTACCTAACACTTGCAAGTCAGGATGAAGAGGCAGCCGTGTGATGTGTGAGGAATTTAGATTCCAAAATACCCTTGACGACATAGTTAGTGTAGAAGTCCTAATAGATCTATGCGTCGGCATTTATAAGTGAAAATCTAGCTATTATCAATAAGTTTTAATAATTTTATGAACAAAAATGAATTGATTAATGTTATATAAGATACTTTTGGATGCATGAACCAATATAAATCACAAATTTTTTTAAATACAAGTATAAATGATCGAAACAATATTTTATACAAGATTATGAAAATCTAAATATTATTAGTCATAACTAACAACATTTTATAACTAATAATAAATTGATCGATGATTAGATAAATGACACTTCTAAAAAGAGGGATAAACATAAAAAACAACATTCATTTAAGGTATGCACATATAAATAAAAGTCCAAACAAGACTGTATGTTAAAACAAACACTTCTGAAACAAACTACCATGATGATGATTACAAATTTACCATAAATTAAACATAAATTATGCAAAACAAATGAACAGAGGTATATTCATATTTAAAAGGAAATAAATGTGAATCACTCCTAGTTATCCACTCTTTGCCATCAGGAGTACCTTGTTTCCGGCCACTCGTCGGTCTGAACCCTATGTAGTAGCAGTACTCGAAGGTTTTGAACGATTCCTTTACATGTTATGAAGGAAGTGCTTATAACTATAACAGTAACAAGTATTTGATAGCATGGTTATTAAAATGTAATGCATTATTATTTTAAATTTTAAAACAATCCAAATAATTATGTTGTCAAGGCTATTTTAGAATTTAAAATCCACACATGTCAAATTTTTGATGACTTTACCTTGACGTGCAAGTGTTTGTTAAAATACACCCCAACGTTCACAAACTACATGATACTCATTGCGCTAAAATTAGTGCACTTCTTAAATAAACATAAACTAAATATTCACCCCTGCATGTTTGTGACCGCACACAAGATACATACTAGAAATGTCCTAGTTGCCATTTTCTTCAATCGGAACAAATTTCATAATGTGGTCATGTAAAAGTAAGTTATATATACTGCTTGGAACACACAAAAAAGTTCACCTCCTTTCTCTTCATGTAGGGTCGTGCAAGATCTAGACCTGTAAATTCTGGGTATAATATATTCAATAAGGCACAAAAGCAATCCTCATTGAAAAAGTTTGTACAAACTAGTGGTTAATTAATTCACCTCACAAAACAACTGTTACGATCCTACAACCTACATGTGCTAGTCACAGTGATATGTAAACATCATAGCAAGTCATGTAATAAGGTGTTTCAAAATATACAAAGTTGAATTTTAAGAAATTTACTTAAGCATTTATGTTCAAGTAAATCTCACGAGCACGCAGGCGCACACACCCGCACAAATAAATACTAACACGCACAGACACATTTGTATGCCAATTTGGTAATCTAAAATATCATTATAGTGTTGCTAGCTATATTACAAAACAAAATCGCAACAGTAATAGATTATATCTTGAAACAATAAAAAATGATTTTTCGTTTCTCGAATTGTATGTGAAAAACTTCACGTTATCCCATTCCATGACAAACTCATCCCAATGCAAACGACAAACAACCCTAAATTTCAATCCAACGTTCCCACCCTCAACACGACACATCTTAGGATACATGATGCTAACATCGTTGATGCGATAATTTATCACTCCATACTCTTTCAACGCCTAACTCCTAAGAACACCCAACACTTGAAACACCGGAGTAAGAAATCAATCAAGTATAGAGATTTCAATTGGTCTTTCTCCATTCATACCATTATGAATGATTATAATGATGCAGAGTGGTCTGGTGAGGTTTGCAGCTTCACTTACTCCACAGATAGGAAGTCGGTCTCTGTTGTTTATCATGTAACGCTATATGTGACCGATGCTGAAGTTTCATTTTTTTGCTTTTCTTGCACGCCATTCGCATAGACTATAAAATATTGACTTATATTTGATAACACGATTATTAAAATATACTACATTATTATTTTATCTTTTAAAACAATCCATATTATTATGTTGTCAAGGCTATTTTAGAACATTAAATCCTCACCTGTCAAATTGTTGATGGCTTCACCTTGACGTGCAAGTGTTTGTTAAAATATATCCTAACGTTCACAAACGCCGTGACACGAATTGAGCTAAAATTATTGCACTTCTTTAATAAACATATAATATATATTTCTCCCCTCCATGTTGTTGACCGCACACAAGATACATACATGAAAAGTCTTAGTTATCATTTTCTTCAACAGGAACAAATTTCCTAATCATGTAAAATTAAGTTGCTTAGAAAAAAAAGTTCACCTCCTTGCTCGTTATGTGGGGTCGTGCAAGATCTAGGTGTGAAAATTTTGGTCATAATACATTCAAAGAGGCACAAAAATAAGCCTCAAAAGTTCATGCAAACGAGTAGTTAATTAATTTACTTCACAAAAAACTGTTCCGCTCCTACAACCTACATGTGTTAGTCATAGCGATATGTAAACATCACCGCAAGCCATGTAATAAGGTGTTTGAAAATATGGCAAGTTGAATTTAAAGAAATTTACTAAAGAATTTATGTTCAAGTAAATCGAACGGCAGGCGCACACACTCGCACAAATACAGACTAACACACACATATGTGCATGACAATTTGGTAATTTAAAGTATCATTATAGTGTTGCTAGTAATATTTCAGTACGAAATCGCAACAGTAATAGAATATATCTTGAAACAATAAGAAATTCTCGTTTCTCGAATCGTATGCGAAAAAATCCCCGTTATCCCATTTCATGACAAATTCATCCCAATGCAAAAGATAAACAACCCTAAATTTCAATCCAACATTCCCATCCTCATCACGACAAGTCTTAGGATAGATTATGCTAACAACGTTTATGCAATAATCTCCCGCCCCATACTCTTTCAACACATAACAACTAGTGTGAAATCCATCAAATACTTAGAATTCGAACAGTATTTCTTTATTCATGCCATTAGGAATCACCACTTCCTCACATGACACCGCTAGCCAAATTTAAAGCAACTATAACGAAAAGTTCTAATCAATTTTTTTGTTGTAATTAACATGCATCCAGTGAATTTAGCTGTTTAAGAATATGCCATAATGTCCATGACATGAGAAGATACAATGATAATCATGAATGTGATTGCGTTTCTCCCATGGTTCTATCACATACTCATCGCCGTAAATGATATCTGTAACTCTCCTCCAGGTTATTGTTCTTACATGGTAAACTTTAACAGCTGCAAAATCATCTAACGAAACCAAAACAACTTTGTAATCATGGATACCACCATCATAGCCCACACCAAAACTGCACTAATTATTATGAGGGCCATGATTGGGAAAATTCACAGATTCCTTAATTATGAGATTTAACAGAACGTTATGATACATAAAATTTATTTTAGGGTAAAGTGTAAATATAACCCTACCCACTTGACTAAATACCAATATAACTCTCAGATAATTTTTAGTGCAAAAATAACCCTAACTAGTTAATGTAAGTGCCGATATAAACCTCACACCCCATTTTCGGCATTGACTTCCATTTTCCGGCATTAACTGTTTGTAAAATGTCAAAAATACACTTAGTGTTAAAATTTGAATTTGAGATGACAAATTTACCCTTAGAGTTCGCCGGACCACCGCCGGACCGCTACTGAATAGGTAGGATTATAGCAGCACATTATGAAAACTGATAGAGTTATATAAGCACATTCTTAAAACTTATGGGGTTATATTAGTACATTCGTAAATGGGTAAAATTGACTTTTCCATCGAATCCGGTCTTCAACTGTCGGAATGGGTAAAATTGTACTTGCATCAAATAGGTAGGACTATATCTGCCCTTTCAGTTATCAAAAGGTTACATTGACACTTATGTCAACTATGTAGGGTTATAAAAGCACTTTATACCACTTATTTTATGTTTATATAAGAAGAACACCAATTTTGCACAAGTCCTTATAACGAAGTTTGTTCATGTAGGGGTATATTCAAACCAACACTTGCATGTTAGGGTCAAGCCAACAGCTATGTGATGTATGAGGATTTTAAATTCTGAAAAAGCCTTGGCGACATTACTATTATTATTATTAATTCTTATTGTTTCAAGATATAATCTGTTATAGTTGGGATATTGTATTAAAATATTGCAAGAAATACTAATGTTATACATCTATTTATATTTGGTATATGTTTATTTAAGATATGCACTAATTTATTACGTGTTTGTATTTCGACGTTTGTGCACATGAAGGTGTAAAGTACCCAACACTTGCACGTAAGGGTGAAGCCAACAGCCATGTGACGTGTTTGCTGGGATTTTAGATTCCAAAATAGACTTGGAAACATTGTAAGTGTAGAAGCCCCAATAGATCTATGCATCAACATTTATAAGTGAGAATTCTAGATATTATCAATAAGGTTTAATAATTTCATGAACAACAATGAATTGATTGATGTTATATATGATACTTCTGAATGCATGAACACATATAAATCACAAATTCTATTTAAAATACAAACACAAATGGTCGAAACAATATTATATCTTGAAACAGATGCTTTTCATACAAGATTATGAAAATTATTAATATTATCAGTTCTAACTCGCATAATTTTATAACTAATAATAAATTGATCGATGTTTAGGTACATGACACTTCTAAAAAGAGGAATAAATAAAAAACACAACATTCATTTAAGGTATGCACATATAAATAAAAGTCCAAACAAGATTGTATGTTAAAACACACATTCCTGAAACAGAGTACCTTGACGCTAATAAGTATTTTACAAAAAAACCATAATTATGCAAAACAACGTAACAGAGTTATATTCGCATTTAAAAGGAAAGAAATATCATTCACACCCAGGAATTATACTCTTAGCCATTAGGAGTACCTCGTTTGTCACCCTACGTAGGTCTGAACCCAGTGTTTTAGCAGTACGTGAAGGCCTTGAGCTACTCCGTTTCCTTTTGGAGGAAGAGCTTATTGTGGAAACAATAACAATAACAAATATTTAATAACATGATTATTAAAATACACTACATTATTATTATTTTCTTTTAAAACAATCCACCTAACTATATGGTCAAGACTATTTTAGAATTTAAAATCCTCGCATGTCGCATGCTTGATGACTAAACTTTGACGTGCGAGTGTCTATATACCCTTAGAATTTAAAATCCTCACATGTCGCATGGTTGATGACTAAAATTTGACGTGCGAGTGTCTATATACCCTAATGTTCACAAACGTCGTGATACGAATTGCGCTCAAATTAGTGCATTTCTTAAATAAACATGTACTAAATATTTTACCCATGCACGTCGATGACCGCACATAAGATACATACATGAAAATTTCTAGTTACCATTTTCTTCAACAGGAACAAATTTTATAATGTGATAATGTGAAAGTAAGTTATATACTGCATAGAACACAAAAAAGTTTCATTGCCGAACTCGTCATATGCGTTCATGCAAGATCTAGACGGGAAGATTCTGGTCATAATATATTCAAAGAGGCACAAAACAATCCTCATTGAAAAATTTCCTGCAAACGAGTGGTTTATCAATTCACCTCACAAAAAATGGCCCGCTCGTACAACTTACAAATGCTAGTCACAGTTATAAGTAAACAGCATCGCAAGTCATATAATAAAGTGTTTGAAAATATAGCATGTTGAATTTTAAGAAATTTACTTAAGCATTTATGTTCAAGTAAATCGCACGCAAACACAGACGCGCACACACACACACACTCACAATACTTAGTTAGACACACAAAATATATATATATATATATATATATACACACACACATATGTACACACATATATGTGATTATTTGGTAATCCAAAATATCATTATAGTGTTGTTAGTAATATTTCAATACAAATTTCCAATAGTAATAGATAATGCCTTGAAACAATAAAAATAATAATTGTCGATTCTCGAACCGTATGCAAAAAATATTAGTTTTAACATTCCGTGACAACCCCATCCCACTGAAAATGACAAACAACCCTAAATTTTAATCAAACATTCTCACCCTCAACACGACATATCTTAGGATACTTGATGCTAACAACGTTAATCAAAGAATATCACGCCCAATACTCTTTCAATGCCTATACTCAAAGAACATGCGGATCTCGAAGCACCAGAGCAAGAAATCCATCAGGTTTGGATATTTCAAACATGCTTTCTCCATTCATGCCATTGGGAATCACCACTTCCTCAAACTCATTGCTTTCCAAATTGAAAGCAACTATAACGAAGAAATTCTTATCAATATTTTCATTGTAATTAACATGCCTCCAATATACGTAGCCGTTTAAGAATACGCCATGATGTCCATCACATGAAAAAAATACAATGATCATCATAAATGTGATTGTGTGTCTCCCAAGGTACTATCACGTACTCATCGCCATAAGGGATATCTGCAACTCTCCTCTAGGTTATTGTTCTTACACAATAAACATTAACAGCTACAGAATCATCTAACGAAATTGAAACAACTTTGTTCTCATGGATCCCACCATCGTAGCCCTGAACAAAATAGCACCACCTATTATGTGAGCCATGATTCGGAAGATACACATATTCCTTACTTATGAGATTTATCAGAATGTTACGATACATAATATTTATTTTAGTTTATATAAAAGAGCACTAATTTAGCACAAGTCCTTATTACAACGTTTGTGCATGTAGGGGTATATTGTAACCCACACTTGCTAGTCAGGGTCAAGCTGGCAGCCATATGATGTGTGAGGATTTTAAATTCTCAACTAGCCTTGACGAAATTATTAATATTATTATTTATTATTGTTGCAAGATATAATCTATTATAGTTGGAATTTCGTATTAAAATATTGCTAGAAACACTAATGTTATACATGTATAGATATTTAGTATTTGTTTATTGAAAAACTTCATTAATTTAACACGTGTTCGTATTACGACGTTTGTGCACGTGAGTGTATACTGTACCCAACACTTGCACGTCAGGGTGAAGCAGCAGCCATGTGATGTGTGAGGATTTTAGATTCCAAAATAGCCTTGACAACATAGTTAGTGTAGAAGCCTCAATAGCAGCATTTATAAGTGAAAAATATAGATATTATACATACGTTTTAATAATTTCACGAACAACAATGAATTGATTAATGCTATATATGATAATTCTGGATGCGTGAACCAATATAATCACAACTTCTATTTAAAATACAAGTAGAAATGATCAAAACAATATTATATCTTGAAGAAAATGATTTTCATGCAAGATTATGCAAAACTTAATATTATCAATTATAACTTGCACAATTTTATAAATAATAATAAATTGATCGATGTTTAGGTAAACTAAACTTCTAAAATAGAGATAAACATAAAACACAACATTTATTTGAGGTGTGCACATATAAATAAAAGTCCAAACAAGACTGTATGTTCCCGAAACAAACTACCTTGGCGATAGTAACAAATTTTCCAAAAAATAAACATTAATTATGCAAAATACAAAAATAGAGTTATATTCACATTTAAAAGCAGAGAAATGCGAATCACTCCTATGTATCTACTCTTCGCCATCAGGAGTTCTTCATTTTACCACACGTCGGTCTGAACCTTGTATAGTAGCAGTACTCGGAGGTCTTGAACGACTCATTTCCCATTATACCACCTCACCTCCTTTGTAACTAGGAAGCGCTTCGATCCTCTGATACCGCATTCATCCCTGAAATCTCACTCCTAGTTGTAACGAGTCCCCCCGCTAAAGTTAGATGTAGGAGTAAGCATATTACATCACCGGCCCCTCCACTATGGACACTGACCCTATGCCTAGAAAGGAAAAGGAATCGGTGTCTTTTGACTCTAAGGTCACTATGACCCTAGTCGCTACAAACTATGAACACTTAATTATCTAGGTAAGCATGAGTTTCCCCCATTAGGAATTCCTATACAACAACTCATCGTCCACTGCTAACATAAAATTCCTCACACAACTAGCCAATTAGATTAAAATCTAACATATTGCCTCAGTACTCACCAGATAGATTTTATGCACACATCTCCCCGGTACTCTCAAGACCACAACACATTTAATATCTACCACTCACAAATTAGCATTCAAGGCTAGCACAATATTATGCAACAGATGAATTTATGTCAGTTTCATAAAACATATAATGGCATAAATCATACAAGAATATAATCAACAAATCATACACAATATTCATAACATAGAAATTTAGGGAAATCTAAGAATCTCACAAACCCAAAGTAAGTTATGAGTACAAATACCACTCCAAGAATTAAAAATACTCTACTAGCTTAAATCCATGACAATCATAGGAATAAATATCATGGATATAAGAGTAAATGAAGAGAGAAGATAGAAAATCATGGAGAGAGAATTTCTAGCCTCCTCTTCCTACAAAACTAATGCTACCTAACTACTCCTTTTAAACCTCAGAAGCCCAAAGGCCCTTTATACAGTGAAGGGTAGATGGGTCTCAAAAAGCCCAAGTTTGGAAACCCCAGTGTCACGCTGGCACGGGTCGTGCCATTTACACGGCTTGGCTAGCACGTGTCATGCGAGAGTTCACGGGCGTCATCTGGGCACCCTTAAAATTAGGTATAAGCACACGGTACATACCAAATTGCAGGGTTCATCGTTTGGGTCTTCATTTTTGGCCTTCTGAGTGCATGGGGCGTGTATTTTTGCACGTCCTGTCATCTCGACTTGAATTTTTCCTCTGATATTTATGCATGGGTTACGGCACGGGCCGTGCCACTTCTTCCACACTTCCACACTTGGGTATTTTCTTGGACCCTTCTACCTTCTACCACGTTTTAACTTATGACCTTCAATCTTCTACCCATTTTTCAATTGACCTCCATTAAACCTACTCCAAAGTGCTCACGAGAAATCTACAATTAAGTTCACAAGACAAGATCTAGACGCTCGTAAGGACGAAAATTCATTAGAATCAAAATATGTTACAAAATGATGGACTTGGATAATAAAATAAAAAATGGTCACCAAAACCCCGTATGATATAAACCTACTTAAATCTAGCAATATACCCACAAAGACATGACAAAAGAGATGTTAGATGCTTCAAGAAATATATGCATTTGACGTCTCATCAATACCCATGTTCTATTTTTAGTTTAATTTTTGCTAGATTCACCCTTAAAGTGAGCCCCTATTTTTAGGACATAAACAAAAAAATTAGGGTTATATTAGCACTTATTTTAAAAGCTGAAGTCGGATTAGAACATTATGATCAGAACTCTTATCATAATATTCTGATCCAACCCTCAGTTTTCAAAATATGTGTTGATTTTACCCTAAGATTTTTATTTATGTCATAATAGTGGGCCCTACTTTATGGGTAACATTGACCAAAATTAAACTAAAAATAGAACAAGAGTATTTTGGTCATTTTTAATCATGTCAATGCCGGAAATTGACTTGTCAATGCCGGTTTCCGGCGAGAGGGTTATATTTGCACTTTTGAATGCAATTCGTGTGTATAAGAGCACTTTTGAAAATTTGGGATTATATTAGCACTTATCAAAGAATTTTGGGTTAGAAGCACTTTTTTCTTGTATTTTCTATCTTAAACATTGTACTTTTATGAATTATTTCTTGTGCTTCAACATTCAAAAATATTTTATCATGTATTTAAGTTTTAATATACAATATTTAAGCTTAGAATGTAGTATCTAAATCAGAAGGTATCATGATTGTTACATAGCTTAAGCAAAGGTAACCTTCAACAAAGCAGACTCTTTTTTTTTTAAAGCAATTGGATTCCTTGTTATATGAAGTTAGATAAAACGATTTTTTGTATTAAAAAAAAGATCAAGATGAATATCTTTAGCTCATAACTTATAGTACATACAAATTATGTAGGTTTTACAATGATGTATTCCGAAAGCATAAAAAAAATACTTCACAAAGCTTCCTTAGAGCTGATGGTAAAATAGAAGAAATTGACCAAAGGACACTAAAAAAATATCAACACAGAGTAATATGATTAACATATCAAACTTATATTAAAAGTATTGTAATTAAGATTAAGTTTTGGAAATTTTTTATTATAATTTATAGAGAACAAAATACATCTACAGAGTGGCTAATTTTAACATATGTGATTCACTTTCCATTTCATTATTTTTCTTAAATCATGAACCAAATAAATACACCAATTTAAAAGAACAGGTGCGATATATAAAATCATGGAAATGGAGTAAAAAAAAGGTTCACAAGTCAACTTTATCTTTTATCGAGTCTAATAAAACATTAATCAATATTGAAAAATAAAAATTAATCGATACTTAGACTTTCAAGATAACTATTTAATCCTAAATTCTTCTCATTGTTGTGCACCTTACAAATTCCAAAGAGTATAAAGAGCCTCTCAGCCTCTCCCAACAAGTTACAGGAAAAATAGGTTTACAAAAACTGTGTTTTATATATGAAGTGAAACCAGTAGTGTAAGAGTACATGTGATAAATATAATCACAAAATTAGAACAAGGCCTATTTTGCTTTCACTTATCTAGGTGTCCCTGTTTTTTTTTTCTGAAGAAAGGAAGAAAGACGATTATTTCCAACCATAAGTTGAAAATCCGAACTCAAAAATTCAACAATTGAACAACAAACTGCTAAACTCAGCAGGTAGGATGATCCTTACTAAGCACGTGTTGCCCTCTATTTCTCATTGTGTTTTGTGTGTGATGGCACCAACCAGATTTGGATCTCTTCAAATTTCAAAAGGATTAATTAATAAGAGTTGAATTTATTTTTTTCCATTTATGAATGGTCAGGTGAAGGGATGGTTCATTAATCAGGAATCACAATAGTTATGTTCATGAATTGCAAGACTTTTGGTCTGCACTTGAACTCTTATAAATAGATGGAGAGTTATAGTTGTTAAGTGTGAGTTTTGTAGCATATGTTCTGGTCTATAAATCACCCCTTCTGTATCTGTAATCTGGGATGTCGGGTGGTCGCGCGTGACGTAATGTCTGACATCTGTAATCTGTCTGACCCATTTGGGTAACTAGATTAATCTGTTTCTGTTTGTGAAGGTGGCCAACACGTTTGGTTAACAACAATGGTATCAAAGTTAGGCGGTGATACAATAGTGGTATCAGAGCCAATGGTTCTTGGTTTCGTTCAAGATAAAAGGAAATAACTCTGTTGTTTTTTCCCGGGAAACACTACTGCGTTTGAAGTAGTTTTTCTGGTCCAGGTTTGGTTTTGTGTGGGGTTTGCTGGGATGATTAATCTTGGGTTTGATTAATTTCTTATATATACCATGTGGCAATTTGTCTGGAGTAGTGCTTTTGGTCACTAGAATTGTCTTGTTTTTGTGTACTGACTGTGGCTGTAGCATAATTAGTCCCTTCAGATTACTTTTGTTCGGCTTATTTTTTTTTCCCTGTCATCTTTGTTTTTTTATTCCTTTACAAAAAAATATCTTCAATTAATATGAAGATTGACAAGTTTACTGGAAGAAACAGTTTCAGTCTGTGGCAAGTAAAAATGCTTGTTATACTGAAGCAGCAATGTATGTGGGCACCGTTGGCTGTTGTGGAATCCAAGAAATCAAAGAAGGATGAGACATCCAAGAAACCTTTTGAGGATGCTGATATGAAGGCTCTGGATGAGAAGCCTCCTAGATGATTTTGTTGTGCCTAGTTGATGATGGTATCATCGAGGTCGCGAGTGAGACAACTTCTGCTAGTCTGTGGTCAAAGCTCAAAAATCTTTACTTGAAGAAGTTTTTTACCAGCAAGTTTCATATGAAACAATGTAAGTTCAACCTATGTATGCAAGAAGGTACACATCTCAGAGATCATCTTGATCAGTCGAACTCAAATTTGTTGGAACTGCATAATCTTGAGGTTGCTGTTAGTGATGAGGATGCCGCTTTAATTCTGTTAGTGTCTTTACCATTATCATATGTGAATTTTGTTTAGTCTGTTGTTGGTGGTAAATATAATTTTACTTTGGAAGAGGTTATGGTCTCTCTTCACACCAGAGAGGTGGGTCATAAGGTGGTTAGTGCCGATGCAGATAGTCAGACTTCTGCTTTCGTTGTCCATGAAAGTAAAGGACATATAAATTCTGGTAATAAGGGACAAGGTTTCAAGTGCCTAAATATGATGATATTTGCAATTATTGTAAACAGAATGGGCATTGGAAAAATCAGTGTCCAATGTAGATGAAATCTGGAAGAGACCAAGGTTCTACTACTGTAGCAGAAACTGGTACGAATTCTGAAGATGAGGAGTTGACTCTGTACATGTCTACTGAATCTGCTAATTTACAAGCTCTTTCTTGGTGACCTTGTTAATTATCAGTTTTGCTTAATAGATTCTTTCCTGGTTGAATTTATTTTTGATCTGGTACATCTGGCACGACCATCTTGCATCCTACCACTGACACCCTGCATCTAGTAAATCTGGCACTTCAACACGCGTCTACATCTGGAATGTCCATATGTATCTGAATCTTACTCGGTTTTGGGTTTTGAATCAAGAGGGAAATTGTTGGGTCTCTTCAAATTACAAAAGGATTATTTAATAAGAGTTGAAGAGTTTTTTTCATTCATGAATGGGCAGTTTAAGGGATTGTTCATTAGTCTGGAATTTCAAGAGTTAGGTTCATGAATTGGAAGACTTTTGGTCTGCACTTGAACTCTTATAAATAGAGGTAGAGTTAGAGTTGTTAAGTGTGAGTTTTGTAGACATATGTTCTGGTCTATAAATCACCCTTTTTGTGTCTGTAATCTGGGACATAAGGTGGTCCCGCGTGATGTAATATCTGACATCTGTAATCAATCTGACCCATTTGGGTAACTAGAATAATCTATTTATGTTTGTGGAGGTAGCCAACACGTTTGGTGAACCACGTTAAAATTGGTGTTATGTGTTTATTGCTTTCTTTTCTTTATCTTGAGCTGCACAAGGGGATCAATTTTTCCAACAAGTGGTATCAGAGCTAGGCAGTGATACAACACCAGACACATAATAGACACAACAGAGATAATTTATACCAACTTTCCATGGGGAAAAGTGAAAATGCAAATCTAAGAAGCTAAAATCATAGAGCTCACTATGCTACTTTTTTTTTAAAATAAAAACTTCCACTATGGTGGAAGAGGAATGATTGGTATCACAAGCCTTAATCAAATTCGATACAAGAGTTACATTATAGACAAACTGAAGTTCTACAAAGGGAAAAGGAAGATTCCTTGTAAGTTTGTAGTTGATCTCTAAAGGTGGTGATCAATTTTGGACAAGTCTTCTTGCTTTCACCCCCAGGTGTTAAGGAATGAACAATAACTATCCAACCCAATCACCAACCCAATCACCAACCCAAAAACTTTA
Source organism: Rubia tinctorum (assembly GCA_032355605.1). Lineage (NCBI taxonomy): Eukaryota > Viridiplantae > Streptophyta > Magnoliopsida > Gentianales > Rubiaceae > Rubia > Rubia tinctorum. The sequence goes on along the minus strand of JAULKM010165133.1, from coordinate 6,896 downwards.
AACCCAACGAGTTATACATCTAAAAAAAAGTAGGGCTCGCAGCGGGAATGTAGCAAAGACAAGAGCTGGGCTTGAACTCCATAAGAATGTACATAATTAAAAAAAGGATATATCAGTAAGTGTAATGTTTTTATGCATGATCGTTAGCAGTCTTGTTAAGATCACCATCAGGAACATCAGTTTAACAGCCTTCAAGAGAGACTGGGGGTGCTGAGTGGTGTTGAGTATCAAGCAATACACATCCTCCAGCAAGACAGGAATTTCGAATTTTAGCAGAACATAGATCGGAACTGAATGGATGGAAACAATATTGATGAACATGATCAGCTAGCAGTTACAACAGGGATCAAAATTGAAAAAAGACAAAACTGAGTTGAAAAGGTATGCACGGTAACTAGGTCTGATGAGCAAAAATTTAAGCAGAACAGAGAGCTGGTGCATAGTAGGTGAACAAGATGGGAGCCCCAAAAATTATGAAATGATTCCTCTAGGAATTGAGAACCTGTACTTGTGAAGGAAATAAACAGACCATCAGAAACATAGAACATGATAGAAAAAAATCTATGAAACAACATCAAGAAAACAGCAGTAACATCAATAAGGATAGAGTATGAATTCCTAGAAACATATGAGAAAATGAGATTAATCCTAATCATGAAATTCTAATGTTTGAAATCTGCAGTTTGTCCATCTGAATGATGCCCCTGGGATTCTGATCAAAATTAGAAGGTTAGGTCAGTCTCATTCTCGTCGAGGCGTCATATTCATACCAGCTTTAGCAATATGATCTTTTGCACAATTGGCTTCACTTTGGATATGAAGTAGATTTAAATTACATAAAGCCAATAATGAGGGGCCCTCAATGAGATAGAGTCAACTAAATAGCTATAGCATTGTGAATATGGATAAAAATTATGGTTAGCTTACAGTCACTACTGACACCAGTAGGAGTGTATCGGTACATACGTACCGGTGCTAGAAATCACATTAGCACCGTTAAAGTCATAGAAAAATTCCAATACCAGTGCCTATGTAGACATCTGCAGAGCTAGTAAAACTACCAGTACTGTGGACCGATGCCTAAGTTAAAATATTGATGGAAAATAAAAATATTCAGCATCGGTCGGGGTCTTACCGGAGCACACTACCGGTGCTAGAGCAAAAAATACAAGGGAAAAATATAATTACAGCATCGGTAATGATTTTCGTACTGGTGCTGATGCAAAAAACACGCGGGAAATGGTATTTTCCAGCACCGTTTTGATATTATAGTCTTAGCACCGGTAACGATACCGGTGCCAGATTGTTAAAGCTAAGTCTAGCACTGGTTTTAGTAGTTTATACCGGTGTTATTAGTGCATTAAATGCGCATCTGCCACCTTTTTCTTAGCGGGTAAAAAGTGGATTTTTGATGTGTCTTGGTTCATTAATGACAATTTTTGGATGTGGAAGACATTGAATGCCATCAATGAACTTCTTAAAGATACAATATATTTTTTGTTATTTTACCTTTTATGATGGAATATGTTGGGAATGATTTGTTGCCATAGATTTTTTGCATGTTTTATCATGGCTATGTTTCTTGACTCGAAGTCATGAAATGGATTTGTAGGCAAGTATTTTCGATGTATTCAATGGGTTGTTTAATGCATGTGATATGATAGGGTGTGTTAGGAATGTAGTAATGTGACGTTGAATGTTTTGGATCGTAACTTGATGTTTTATGAATAAAATTATATTTAGGTTATAATTGTATATTATTGTGGAAGTTTAATTCTTGCACATTGATTAAATTGTAGAGATTTATCGTTCCATCGAGAGGCATAAGCATGAAAACATTAGTTTCTTGAGTGATGAATTTGTTGCTTTTGTTGTGGAGTTTATGGAGCATGCATTTAGTCGTGAGAAGTGAATCTTATGTCTTTGTCGTGATTGTAAGAATCATAAGAGTACTAATGATCGAGACTTGTTGCAACCCATTTGTACAAGAGAGGGTATGTAATGGATTATTAGGCTTGGACTTTTCATGGTGAAAAACCACTGTCGGAGGTGGTTGTCGGTAGTAAGGAAGAATATTTTCGGGATGCGAATTTAGATAACATATGTTAAGAGGTGGTGGATGAATTTAGGGGAAGGCTCAAGGTTCTGTCAAAATTTCTAGGTGAGAAGGATACAACGTTGTTTTCCAGTTGCAAGAAGGAAGATGTTGTAATGTCATGTTTGATGGAGTTGTTTAACATGAAAGGTGTTGGTTCATAGAGCGATACTAGCATGGATAAGTTGCTGAAGTTTTTGAATGTGAAGCTCCCTTCCTGAAATGGTTTACCGGACAACCTCTATGATGTAAAAAAAATACACACATGCCCCAATGATTGTGTTTTGTACTGGGGTGTTTTGGAAAAAGAGGTGGCTTTCCCCGTATGAAAAGTTTCTCATTTTAAGGAAAGGAGAAATGAGGTTGTCGAGGAACAATTTGTTGTGAAGCTAAGGAAACAAGTCCCCGCAAAATGCGTGTGGTACCTTCTTATTGTTCCGAGGCTGAAGAGATTGTCTAAGAATGCTAAGGATGTGAACATGACATGGTACAAAGGTAGAGGTAGTCTTGATAGTGATATTATCAGTTATCCTACAGAATCAGATCAGTGGAAGAAACTTGACAAGATGTATCCTAAGTTTGCAGCTGAACCGAGGAATTTGAGAATGAATTTGTGTACTGATGGTATGAATCTCTTTGGTAACATATAATAAAAACATAGTCCATGGTCGATTATACTTTTCATTTACAATCTACCTCCATATTTTTGCATGAAGAGGAAACATGTTTTGATGCTTTTGATGATTTCAGGACCGAGATAGCCTGGAAATGATATCGATGCCTATATAGCCCCTCTCATTGAATATTTGAAGGTTTTTTTCCGACGGTGTTGATGTGTTGATGGTTTTCATGGGACCACGTTCAACTTGAAGGCCATGCTTTTCTACACGATAAATGATTTCCCGAATTATGGTAATCTTTCAGGTTATGTGGTCAAAGGCCACAAGGCATGTCATGTACATGTGAAAAGTATAGATTTCCATCAATTTAAGAATGGAAGGAAGGCCGTATATTTGAGTTATAAAAAATTTCTCCCAACAAAGCACAAGTTACAAGACAACACACTTCATTTTGTTGCCGGGAGGGAGAAGAGGAATGCGCCAAAAATATTGAGTGAGGTTGACATCCAAAAAAAGGTGAAGAAATTTAATATTGTTCTTAGAAAAAAGATATCTAAGGTGCTTGCAACAAATGATGAACCTTGGAAGAAAAGATCAATTTTCTTTGATTTGCAGTACTGGGAGAATTTGGAGGTTCGTCATTGTTTGGATATGATGCATATAGATAATAATGTTTTTGAGAGTTTAATTGGGGTGTGATTTACCATTTCTGGTAAGACAAAAGATAGCTTGAATGCAGAGAAGGACTTGGTTGAACTCGGTATACTAGTTGATTTAGCTTCGGACGGGAAAGGGAAGCGGGCGTACCTACCACCCGACCCTTACAGTCTTTAAATCAGTGAAAGGAGGTCGGTTTATGAGTGTATTTAAGGAATCAGTGTACCCTCTGGCTACTCTTCCAATGTTAGTACTGTCTGGCTACTCTTCCAATGTTAGTCAGTTTTTGAACGATGAATTATGTCTTAATGCGTTGGAATCCCATGATTTTCATGTCTTGATTTAACAATGTTGCTTGTTTCCATCCAAGATGTCATGGAGGAGGAGGTGATATTTTGTATCATGTGCATGTGTTTCTTTATCAACTTCATTTTCTGTAAGAATATTAGCAGGAAACAACTTCATATGTTAGAGCGTGAGGGAATTGTTGAGCTCTGTTGGTTTGAGAAGTACTTCTCCCAACATTCTTTGAAATTATGGTCCACCTCGTCATCCATGTGGTTAGGGAAATAAGAATATGCGGCCTCATGGGAATGCATGGGATGTACTCATTCGAGATGCACATGGGGTTTTTTAAGGGTTATGTACACAATCGAAGCCGACCCAATGCCAGCATTATCCAGATATATGTCACTGAGAAGATCATTGAGTATTGTACTTCAAATTTGATTGGGAAGAGAGAACTTGGTGTTCCACAGCATGTGCAAAGTGGTGGGAAGATTGGGATCCCATAGTCCAAAGGTAAACTTACACACTCAACAATGCTGAGCTGATGAAAGTTCATCTTTATGTTATACGGAATAGCATTGAGACTGCAATATATGTTGAAGAGCACATGTTTCATGTTGTTCTAATATGTTTGAACATTGAGTATTTTACCCTAGAAATCAAGGTGTTTGATAAAATGCTTGTATATGAATATAGGTCATGGCACCTAAAACCCCAAGTAAGAGGCCTAGAAAGGGAGCGTTATCGTCACCTTTTAGCTGATCTCACTTGAAGCAGTAAGGTGATAGATTTGTGTCCGAGGAGGCACGGTTTTTAGCCAAAATTACAGAATGCAGAAGCATTATTGGGAAAGGGGAATAGAATCAAATCCACATTTTCAAGAAACAATTAGGAAATTAGTATGGGAAAAACTTTGTGCTACACCTTCTGCTTTCAACTTGACCATTGTAAATGAGTTCTTAATGAATTTGAGGTGTCAAATGGGCACGGATGAGGTATTATTATGGGAAAAATTAGTCCTTCTATCTCTTGAAACTATTAATGATTTGTACGGATTGCCAAATGTACAAGAAATAGAGGACATGATTTTAGCATTGATCAATGAGGAGGATGTTTTGGACGATGGAGTAGCGAAAGAGATCGTAAGGTGTGTCACAAGGGAAGGTACCAATGTCAATGCTCTAATCATTCCCTGTTGAACAAATTCTGAAGAAAACACTAACATCGGAAATGTATGCATGTTATCACTTCATAGCCTCTTGTATTGACCACGTAACCGTGAACACCGAAGTTCACAATAGTAGGGTAATCAAGTTACATGCAATAAAGAATAAACTACTCTGGAATGTTGGGGAAAGAATATTCACGTACCTAATTAAGGAATTGAATAAGATACGATCATATGGTTTTTGTAGCCTAGTTTCATCACTTTTTTTTCGAAAATGAGTGTACCTAACTATTACCACGACACCTTTGGGCACCCAATGACCATATTGTTGTTGAATCATTTTGCAAGATGGGATTCTCGCAATCTACCCCGTCCATGGAATCTGGGGTATCAGCCTTGGAGACAGGTATTCATAATTTGCGTACAGATTTTCATTTTCAACGAAATGGTGTGACCATTTGGGGAAAGTGTTAAGCTACCAATTTCCAAATGCAATCAATGCAGTCGGACCTTTCCCATAAAAGAGTAGCAATGACATCGCGGAGGAGATTCGTGTGGGATAAAATTCACCGAAATTTGACAACACAGCTTCTTTCGAGGAAGCTTAACCATTTTCACGTTATTATTTGTGAAATTAGCTTAAATTCATGAATCCCATCCCGTTCTTTAATATTTTTTATTCAACATTGGTTAACAGAAAAAATTAGATTGTCGTACTTGGTAATTTATTTTGATTTTATCCTGGATATTATGCATCACAAAAATTCCCCACGAAATTAATTTATTTAAGTTACATCATTACATGAACGAATAAAAAAATTCACTTATTGGGGTAATACATTCTTGGGCCACAGTGTAATTTAACTAGAATTTGTATAAATAATCAAAGTAAGTATTCAGTGGCCTTCCATCCATCCAAACATGTCCACATCGCAAACCAGCAATTCAGTAATATTGAATTTCGTTTGTGTTTTGCCAATTTTGGAATTCGAGAATTCTAAGTTTCTTGGAGGGAGCTAAGTGCAAAAGGTAAAAATAAGTATGCTCGTAACTCCAAATTGAAATCCGTTTGAAGGAAATTGAGGTAATCTAACCCCGATGTATTTTCGAAGTTTGGCATGAAGTGATTATGAATCATCGGCCACGAGGAGGTTATGTAAATTGTTCATGATTTCCATTTATTAAATTTAAGTAAACAACCTTGAGTTACTCTACAACACGTAATGACACTTCTAAAAAAATCATTTTTATTATAAACTCATATAAATAACCAAGAATAACAAAAATTAAGTGCATTAGAGCAATTGTTGTTGGTGTAACACAATTGGGGTCCACAGTGTAATTTTCAATGAATTTGTTGCAGTGGTCACAGTTCACGTTCGAGGCCCTTTCTTTCACCCAGTCATGTCGATATCACAAACTCGCCATCCCTTAACATTGAATTTCATTTTTCTTAAGCCAATTTTGAATTTAAAAAATTCCAACTTTCTTGGAGGGACCTAAGTGTAAAAAGTAAAAAGTTTGCTCGTAACTCAAAATTGAAATCTGCTCAAATGTAATTGAAACCTTCATCCCCCAATGCATTTTCCAAGTTTGACTCCAAGTTAGTATCAATGATCGACAATGAATGAGTTTTCATTAACCTTTCCAAAATCTCTCATTGCCCACTATGTAAACATCTGTCATTTACTATAGAGCGTATACAAGCTCTTTTGGTCATTTTTCCAAAAATCAACAATTATATATCTTCCCCCATAATTATTCAATGAACTGAAAATTCATGGGTGGCATACCAACATAAGTTAACGTAAAGGAAAAAATCATAAGAGGGGCCTATTTGTAATAATATTTTAAAATGACCTGGGGAACAAACACACGATTAATGGATTATTCAAATATTTCCAAATACATTTTATAAATCGATAATTACTCTTGTGGGGGATAATTCATGTCCCTAATAGGTTTAAAAACTTTTAGGGCCATAACATAATGAGTTCGTCTCTTGAAAGACGGTCTTTCCATAAGTCATGGAAAGACCAAGGTTTAAAGTGTAAATTAGAAGAAATTA
>JAULKM010165122.1:0-16113 GCA_032355605.1 Rubia tinctorum | reverse complement strand
CTATCTACTTAGTTGTATTTAGTAAGCATTTTGGGCTTATAAATTGTATCTTTGAGAGGTACGGCGATGACCTCCCAGAAGGCTCTGGATTTCAATGGCGAAAATAGATAGTTTGGCAGAGGACAGTAACAAGGTCTTTGAGAGAACCAAGGTGGAGGTCATCAAGACCCATATGTAAACTTGTTCAATCCTCAATATTGCAACCCCCTGAATTTCCGATAGCGCGATGAGAACAAAGGGTACAATCGAGAGAGAGTTCCACCTCAGCCCTACCCAAGGAATGAAAGGCCTTCTAACATCAATGCTCCAATTTATAAGTCGGATCGGGAGAAAATTCTTGAGGCAGTTGCACAGGTGGAAAAGAAAAGTTACTGCTTGTAGAGCACATGAGAAGGGAAATTAAGGAGCTAGGTACAAGAGCTTTCTATAGCATAAAAAATCTTGAAGTGCAAGTTGGTCTACTCGCCACCTCATTGAGTCGGCTCTAGGAAAGAGACTCTAGAAAGCTACCATCCCAACAAAAAGTAAATTTTCGCAATGTGAGTGCTCTAAAATTTAGAAGCGGGAAGGTGGTGCGAGAAGCCAACAAGGAGTTTGTACAAGAAGATGAGAAAATTGTGGAAAACAAAAAGAGCGCTTTTAAAAAGAGGAATTAGTAGTTTAGGATGAGCCCATACGAGAGCTCCCTATCACCAAGGTGAGGGTTAACCCTATGCCGTCGTTCCCTAGTGCTCTAAGAGGAAGGCCGAAGGTGGCTTCCAACGAAGATCAAATCCGCCAAGTCTTCAATAAGGTCGAGGTTAGTATTCCACTTCTAGACACAGTTGAATAAATTCCATCATATGCTAAATTATTAAAAAAATCTTGCACTAAGAAAAATACCAAACCTATTAAAAAATTATGACAACTTAAAATAGGAGAAGTCGCCACTTTAGCCCATAGAAATGATAACCCCAGATCAATTCTACTAGTTTCACACCTAAAATCAAGTTATGAACAATATATCAACATTCCCAATCAATAAAAAATAGTTCATCACTATTTCCAGCAATTCCTACAAATAAACACATTCACAAAAATCACCAATTCAATCAATACCAAAATTCAAGAACCAAGAGATGAATAAATGTACCAATTCGATGCTTAGTATGATGAATAAACTGAACCCACACAACTTGAAATTTTGAAATCCCCGAAGGTTAGGGTTTTGGGTTTCTTGGATAAATTTTGAAGGGTTTAGGGAGAAATGGATGGGAAATCTAGTGGGGATTGGAATGGAGAAGATTCTGGCCAGTTTAAACATCGTTTTCTGGTTGGATTTAGTGGTTGAAAGGCGAAAGGGCGGTAGTTATGGTGGAAGAGCGGCGGATATTCGATGGTTGAACATACAACCTATTCAATACTTTTACTACTTTTTGTGAAGATAAATCTTCTATCCTTCTTTCTTAGTATTTTACTAGAATGAATTTGACATCTCTTGCTAAATCTCACTAACGACTCATTTAGTCGATCAACGCCCAAAAGTATCCTATTAACGGCATTAAGTATGAAAAATCAATAAGATTGGTAACACTTATAAACACTACACCGTTTCTAAGCATTAAACCGATTCATGCATTTACACAAGATTAGTCAAGAATATTCAACGCTTGTATACTTCTCATTTTTTCTACACAAAACAAACATGACAAAGAATTCGACATTATCACATTCATCTAGAATTTATCAAATCATCAACCATATTAGAAGCTCTAATTCATGCTCTTGGATTTCATATCAAAATAGAGGAAAATTAGCTAGTTTCTCCTAACCCTAACAAGCAATCATACAATCATTTCATATACTCAAACTTCCAACACCGTCAATGTATTCAACAACCAAATTCAAAGCACAATAAATACACAATAGCGAAGCATCAAATAGCTCACATATAGTTCTCAATATATGAGATTGGAAATCTTAATCAATAGCTCCTAAGACTAAGTTTAGCCACTAGAATTCATACTAAAAAACAATGACAATTCAAATATAAAATCAAGATAAATAAACGATGAGAATGGTACCAAACTAGGGTTTTTAGAGCTGAAAGTTAGGAAGAAGCAAATTGTGTGAAAGAGAAAAGATAAGATGATATTTATAGTTTAAAAATTAAAAAATTAGATCTGGGCAGCGACCTATCGCAAGTTGCGACACAGGCATCGCAAGTCGCGACATACAGAGTAAGCTTCTCTTCAACATTTTCTTATTCTTGTCTAAGTGTAGCCATCTCTTGTTCACGTCTTTAAGTATTCATGGTCTTCATTGTTTCAAAAGTAGTTTCCATGGTCTTCAAATCTTCGAACTATTACCTTGTCTCACAAAATTCCTTAGAAGAGTGATAAGAAGGAAAAAGTTGCTCTTAACTCTCCTAATATAATTTCAAGGTAAAATAAAGTATGTAAAGAACAAAAGCCTACCAAAATGAGTACAAAAGATTCCAAAATAACCATATAATACGGTCACGTTATCGACCTAGCACGGACCAACCTCTCCAGCAAAATCGTGCTAGAGGCACCTGACACTGACTGTGCCTTCCAGTACAGCCATGCCACAACCTCTTAACATGGACCATTTTGCACCATTTTGTGTCTATCTTTAACATGTCTACCTCAATACCCTTAGAGGTGACAATGTGGTCTAAGAAAATGCCTTTTTTTACCATAAAATGACATTTCTCAGAATTTAACATAAGATTAGTGTCAATGCAATGTTTAAGATCTTGTGCCAAATTTCCTAAACAATTGTCAAAAGAATTACCATGAACAGTGAAATCATCCATGAATACTTCAACAAAATTATCAACAAATTCCAAGAAAATGCTTACCATACACATTTGGAAAGTAGCGGGGGTATCACATAGTGCGAAAGGCATACGCATGTAAACAAATGTACCAACAGAGCACGTGAAAGTGGTTTTCTCATGATCTTCCGGAGCTATGGCCACTTGAAAATACCCGAAGTACCCAGACAAGAAGAAATAATATGGATGACTCACAAGTCTCTCGAGCATTTGATCAATGAACAATAACGGGAAGTGATCCTTCCGGGTTACCGCATTTAGCCTATGGTAGTCAATACAAACTCGCCACCCATTTTGGACATGAGTGGGCACCATTTCACTTTTCTCATTCTCAACTACCGTCACCCACTCTTCTTTGGAACCACTTGAGTTGGGATCACCCATTTACTATCCGAGATTGGATAAATCATCCCCGCTTGAAGAAATTTGAGGATCTCCGCCTTCACCACCTCCATCATATGTAGACTCAAGCAACATTGGGGTTGTTGCACGGGTTTCGTATCATCTTCTAAAAAGATTCGGTGCATGCAAGTGGATGGACTTATGCCCTTGATGTTGGAAATAGTCTATCCAATTGCTTTCTTGTTTTCCCGCAACACCACCATTAACTTGTCCTCTTGCTCTTGGGTTAGCTTACTTGAAATGGTGACCGAAAATGTCTCTCCTTCCCCAAAAAAATACATACTTGAGGTCACTTGGCAAAGTTTTTAACTCAATCACCAGGGCTTTCACAAGTGTGGGAGGAATTCCACTTTCTTTGGCTCTTCTCGGAGTAGAGAAATAGGGCTAGATCTCATCTTCTCAAAAACATTCAAGTCTTCATAGCTTTCCTTCAAATTAGTGTTCATTGAATATATATTTTATGCATATTTACTATCACATTCCAAAGCAACTAACAAGGAATTATCATCATTTAATTTAATAATATCTTCAAAAACATCTTCAACAGCATCTGTAGCATGGCAAGCATATTCTTCCTAGGATACTTCATAGAGTCATTTATGTTAAAATCTAATTTAATCACATCAAATTCTATGGTGAGGGTACCATTGTGCACATCAATCATCGTCCTTGAAGTTTTCAAAAATGGCCTCCCTCACAAAATTGGGGCAATATGTTTATCATACTCCATGGAAAGGACATAAATATCTGTGGGAATATTAAGAAATGCACCTTAACCAACACATCCTCAAAAATACCCTTAGGGTATGCACTAGAACGATCGGCTAATTGGATAACCACCCAGGTTTTTATGCAAAATACCCAAATTGAGGCTTTCATACAAAGAGTAAGGAATCACATTCATTGATGCACCTAGATAAGGCATGGCTTTTTTAAAGTGTGTGTTTCCTATCATGCAAGGGATTGTGAACATATCGGGATCGCTACACTTAGGGGGTAACTCTTTTTGACACAAAGCGGAAACATGCTCATTTTCCCATTCTTTTGGTTATTTATAGCTCTTTGTTTTCTATTCACAACACATAATTCCTTAACAAATTTAGTATATCTAGGAATTTGTTCAATAGCATTCAAGAGAGGAATATTTACCTCACATCTACGAAAGACCCCGTACATGTCCTTGTTGTCATATTTTCTCCGTTTGTCCTTCAAAGCCTCCGAATATGGTGGTTCCGGCACATTAGAAGGGATTTCCACAATATTTGTCTCCTTGTGAGGAGAGGATGAAGGATCGGGAGTGGATGTTGATTTATCAATGATGATCTCCTCTTCCTTCTCCCTACCCATCCTCACTTTGTCATTGGCTAATTTCTCAGCCTCTTCCTCTGCTTCCCTCTTGAACACCTCAACCACAGTGGGCTCAATTTCAACAATTTCACCATCCCTGGAAGTGCCAAACTCCTTACCACATCTCAAAGTTATAGAACTTGCATTTTTTCAAGGATTAAGCTCCAGTTGAGAAGGAAGTTTTCCCTAATCTCTCACCTCCATTCGACTCAATATTTAAGCCATTTGGCTCATTTGAGTGTCTAGATTTTTGATGGCAGAGTTAGTTTTCTCTTGGTGTTCCTCGGCCTTGCCTGCACATATGGTCAATTTCCCAATGGCTTGCATGATTTTCTCTTTTGACATCCCCAAGCTTTCACTTGTATTGTGGGGCTTATCTTGAAGCCTTTGGTATTGCAGTTTAGGAGGCTGATATTATTTTTGATCGGGGAAATAATGTTGAGAACTTTGACTCCTTTGTGTATTTCCATACTATAGATTTGGGTGAACTTGATTGGCCATTTTGTAAGGTCAATTTTGGTAGCCTCCTTTGTACCCTTGATTTCCCATATTTTGGTATCCTTGGCCTTCTTGATATCCCATGTCACTCATTTCCTCCACATAGTCATCTTTCAAAGTAGGATAAGCATCTGTAGGGTGCACGCGAAGAACAAATCGCACAAGATTTCACATGTGGCTTAGTATATAAGAATAAATACTATTGTGCGATACCTTGTTAACAAATATGTTCAAAATATCAACATTTTGCAATTTTTAACTAATCTTAAGGAAAAATATTAAGGATAAAATATTTTTCAAATCAACTGTCAAAAGTCAAAGTGTTAAGTTTGAATTGGGATAGAGGGAGTAACCAATGTGTCAAATGCATTGGTTAATGCATGCTATAAGGCGCACATCCTTGCAATTTCCATCTTCTACCACAATTAAGTGTGTGGCCTTTGGTCTGCTACCATTCTTGTGATTGGCCTTCTACTCCGAAATGCTTATGAGTGATCTACAATGAATCTCACAAAATAGGATGTAGATGCACGTAAGGACATAGCATTTAGGTCTAAATAAATCTACAAAACTAATGATTTAGAAAAAAAATCAACAAAGGCTATCTAAACCCCTTGTGATGTAAACCAAACTAAACATAGAAATCACCACACATCAAAAACCTCAACTAGCATGAAGAAAGTTTGGGGCATCTCATTCTTGAATGAGATGTTACACATCCTTTGGAAACTATCACAAGAATTGGAAAAAGTCTCGGGCATGTTTCCACTAGAACCACCTTCATAATTATAGGAGTGCAACGACGACCCTGCTTGTCGTGCAGATCAGAGTCTCTCCCATGCGATTTCAACCCGGGCACAGACGAATGTTTCTTCCTAGGCCTAAAAAGGTAAAGGGGGTAAAGCACCTTATCGATGGATATAAGGTTGCAAAGCTAACCCTAGTTTGCTAATTTAGCTATCTTTACCTGCTACCCTTCAGACCAACTCGTTGTCTTACTACTGCATGGTCGATCATAACGTTAACAACGACAACCTACGTGTACACACCCACGTGGATCCGGAGCCATCGTTACCCCAAGAGCACCTAGGTTTCCCTCCCTGGGGGTATCAATAGTGCAACAACATGAAACTAAACTTTGGTGTGAGCTAACTAAGTGTGAAAATAATGCAATTCGCAAAAATATTAAGAACAAGCCAGCATAACAATCACAAAACAAATAAAAATAGGTAGATCTAAGAAATCTCACAAAATAGATATTAATACATGAATAAAAATATAATCCCCGCGTTAATTACCTAGTCCCTAAGCATTGGACCCAAATATTTCATTTGATTCAACACTTTTTGGCAAAACAAAAATAAAGAGAAGAAATAAAAGGAACCTAGAGAGAAGGAAGAGTATTTTCTCTCTTTAATATACTCTTAAAGATGAAAAGTGGGCATAAACTTCAACCCTAGTAGAAAAAGGTTCATATATATAATAATAGGGACTTATTCCTTGAAAAGGGCCCAAAAATGGCCAAAAAAACCCTAGCAGTCGCAAACTGCACGGTCAAGAGATCTGGCACGATCCGTGCTAGCCGAGTGCCCATATTGCTGGCGCTGGCCGCTCGTCATGGAAAGGTCCCTAGCCTCATTCCAACGCGGCCTGTTTATCCTGGTATGAGCCGTGAGCCTCATGTGGCGCAGCCCATCTTGCCCGGTATGGACTACCATCTGGAGCTCCATTTTTATGCGTCTGAGTGCACATCCTATGTTGTTTGACTTGGGCTATCGACTGGAACCTCGTTTTTCTTAGTAACATTCCATGGGCCATATAATTCTTCACACCCCGTGGGCTGGTCTTTGCATAACTAATAAGGAACGATGCGGACTGTGTGAAAAGGAACGGTCTGCACCCGTACTTAGCCAATTTTGGAGTGAATCGATGACAAGGGACACAGGCAGCAGGGGATGGCACGATACGTGCTAGGGGCCTCTGGTACAGACTATGTTTTGGGGCGTGGTACATGCTGAGTGCTGGCATGAGCTGTGCTATCCTACCTTCGTGCCAGCTTGGCCGGCCTTGTGCTGGCCCTTGTGTTGGCCATGGTTCGGCCGACTGACTTGTTTACTCTGCTATGGATAAACCGTTGATCCAATTTAAGAGTTCGTGTAGTCAATTTTATATTGCTCAAGAAGACTAATCCAATGGTTCCACCATCAATGGCTGATTCTTCTCATATATTTATTTGAACTACGTGCAACTCTCAGACAACAATTCCTCAACTTTTTTCTTGGCGTTCTTGAACTTCAAATCCGCCTTTCCCGGACTCAATTTCATCTACTATCACGCTTTGGAGTCCGTGACCTTCAATATACTACCATCCTTGTGAATGACCGTCGATTTCTTCTGTCGTCCTTACGAATGGCATTTAAATATCTTCTACCACCATCGCGGATGACCTTCTACAAAAATATGATGAAAAAGTAATCATGACCAACCTACTAATGAGATCACAATGGAAGGTCTAGGTGCCCATGAATAAAAAGTGTCCATTAGCTTCAATTAAGTCTATAAAACTCGGGACTTAGACAAGAAAACCAATAATGGCCGTCTAACACCTTTTTCGTGTATACCTAACTAAAACTAGTAATCAGCCAAACAAAAGATGATAATAAATGTGTCAAATGCATCGGCTAACACATGTATAGAGGTGCACATCAATCCCCCCACACTTAATCCATTACTCATCCTTTAGTAAGTAAAAACGAGAAAAGATCTAAGCGAAATTCAGCATGCAAAGTGATGCTTGCCAATGCATTTAACTTATTACCAAGCTACCATAGTTCCCCAAAATAAGTAAGAATATCACAACTCTCACACTCCCGGGAGATATTAAATTAACCTACCAACCAAAATATTTTAAAGAAAAAGGTAAGCAAAAATGATAAGGGTTGAACTAGCTTGCTCCACTGAATAGTCCGCCAAAGGTAATCCAAGAGTTGTTGCTGAAAAAAACCACCAAGGATAATCCAAAAGATCCCAACTTGGCTGTAATAAAGGATAACTCAAGATTCTAAATTTAGCTACAACCAAGAATAATACCGAAGGATCCTCAACTTAGTTTCCGTTTTCTCTCAAATTCTCTCATTTTGCATAGAAGCCCTTTCGGGTTTTCATCCTAGCATTCACACTTGTTGAGCTCACCTTCTCATTTTTTCCCACACGGACTCTCATTTTTGCCTAATTTTTTCAACTTAGCCGGGCCTAGACTCTCATTTTTACATAGGTCGTTCGACCTATACAGGCTTTCTTCCCATGTTTGCCCATGTTGCCCTTTCTGGTTTCCAACTTAGTCGGTATATATAAATAATTTTTTTTCTTTTTATTTCAAAATTTTCAATTTTTTATAGCCTAATATTCCCAAAAGTTGGGCTTTATACTACAAAAGATCATGAAAAACAAAAAAAAATACACCACCAAAAAGTTTTATCTCAAAACGTTTCCCAAAAAAACAAAGTCATAGCACCTTAAAAATCACAAGACAAAAAACTCTACCAAACACCCCAAAACCACAAATGAGACCCAAAAACACCAAAACACAAAAAAAAAATCCAAGATGAAAGCTCCTAAGTGTAACACTTGAACTTGGCATTGTTGATGTGCACCATTATGCATGCATTAGCTGATGCATTTAACACATTTACTACCATATTTTGTTTGGTTGATTGCTAGTTTTAGTTAGGTTTGCATGACAAATGGTTTAAATGACCACTTTTGGTTTTCTTATCTAAATCCGGCATTATTTAGACTTAATTGAGACTAATGGACACTTTTTATTCACGGGTGCCTAGATCTTCCTCTTTGATCTTATTAGTAGGTTTCTCGTGAGTGCGTTTTCATATTCTTTGGTGGAAGGCCATCTGCGAGGGTGGTAGAAGATATCAAAGGTCATTCACAAGGATGAGAGTATATTGAAGGCTACGAACTCCAAATCATGGTAGAAGAAGAAATTGGGACCAAGAAAGATGGATTCAAAGTTCAAGAAGGCCAAAGGAGAAATGGAGGGATCGTTGTTCGAGGTTGTACGGAGTTATGAAATAAGTCTGAGAATAATCAGCACTTGAGGGTGTCACCATTCGATTTTTCTTCTCGAGCGTTATAAAATCAATTACAAGAACTCCCGAATTGGACCAACGGTTCACCCGTAGCAGAGCAAAGAAGTTAGCCAAGAGAACCAGTCACGACCGGTGCGGATCGCACATGCTTGGCACGGATCAAAAGCTTGCCTTGCCTGCACCAACCAGCACAGCCTGTGTCAGAGGACCTTGGAACGGCCTGTATCACCTAGCATGAGCTGTGTTAACGCTTGAGAAATCAGCTAAGTATTGGGGCGAGATATTTCGTTTTACACATCCCACACCATTTTAAGTCAAAAATGTCAAGACCAGCCCACGGGGGTATGAATAATGATGTAGGGTATGCTGAGGTACTGAGCAAAACAAGGTTCCAACCGATGGGATGTGAAAAATGATGCATGGTGCGGATCAGAAAAGAGCAAAATGAAAACTCGGCCGACTGCCCACCGGTTGACATGGAGCGCACCCAGGACGAGTGACACGGCCCGTGCCACGTTCGACACCCTTCACAGGCATGAGTCCTGGCAGTTGGTAAGGTTTTTTCTCTATTTTTGGGCAGATTTTTAGGCCCAATTCCCCACTACTGTATATATTGACCTTTGTCTATTAGGGTTTAAGAGGGAGAATGCTTATTTTTTAGATCTTACTAGGTGGCGAGAGAGAGAAAACACTCTCACTTCTCTCTAGTTTCTTCTCTTTTGTTTTCATCTTTTTATCTTTCTTTTGCCCAAAATTATTGAATCCAATGAAATACTTGAGTTCAATAATTAGGGAGCAGGGATCTATCTTGGGGACTATATTTGTATTCATGCGTATGGTGAACGCCACTTGCAACATAGCTCAAGGGAAGTAATGACACTTTTCGAAGAGATGGCAAACAGAACTAGACAATTTGGTACAAGGTCTAGTGTGAAGCTCCTGGATGAACCATCCCAATCCCAAAAGTTAGAGGAGCAAGTCCAATCTCTTACCTCCATGATGAAAATTCATGAAAATGGGAGTTCAACAAGCAAAAGTGTGTGGTGTTTGTAATCTTGATCATCACATGAATGTGTGCACACAAGTGGTGGAGGACTTTGAGGAAGTTAAGGTGTTGGATTTAAAATATAGTGGAAATAGGCCACAAAATTTTGACTGGGGAGTTGTTTAGTGTCGGCCGGCCTAACTTCTCCATGTATCAAATCAACATCCTTCACTCTCCTTGCACCTTTCATTGCTTCATAATTACAACTCATTGCCACCACATGGTCCCCTCTAATGGAAGCCACTCCATTACTAGTTGGGAACTTCATCATTCAATGGTGTGGCGACCACACCGCCCTAGCTTGGGACATCCACAGTCTTCACAATATTACATTGTAAGGGGAGAAAGCATCGATGACTTCAAAGCTACAATATATCTTCACCGCCATATCTCTATCTGAAATCCTGACTGGCAAAGTGATTTCCCCAAATGGGTACACCATTTTTCCAGTGAACCCTGACAATGGCGAAGTCAATTTTTTCATATTTCCACGACTGATTTTGAGCTGATCGAAGCAACTTACAAACATGATCTTAAATCCACTCTCATCATCAATGCACATTATTTTTACCAAGGATATTCCAATCATTGCATAAATCACCATGGGTTCGGCGTGAGGAGTTTTGTTAGGAACCCTATCCACCTCTTAAAACGTAATTGTTTTGGGTCAAAATCTTTTACCAACCAATATTTTTACTGGGATATGCCTCGCGTAAGCTTTCATCACCCTATTTGAAGATCTCTCCCCCAAGACTTTATTAATGACATTGATCACCCTAGCACGGTAAGGTTTCCTTCGTTCTTATTCCGATACTCTGCGGGTTAATTTTGGTGTAGTTCCTTACGACGCTCCTATATTTGACCTTGAGGACCATGATCACCTCTGTTTATAACATTGAAATTCCTCATGGGAGGCCATCTGTTTCCTCATTCATTCCTTAGTTTTGCAGAGTCCTTGAGAAGACCCTCTTTCACACTGCTCGATCTCCATTTTAAAATGGTTGCACTCATTCGTATTATGGACATAGTATATGTATTGATAAAAAAACCTATTTGTGGCCCTCCTCGTAACAAAAGCTCCATTTCAATCCTTCAAGGGAGTACATGTTCGGAAAATTCCTCGATAGATACTCCATATCTCTGTTGGGAAATGCCGCATGGGTGTGTACTTATGGAACCGGAATATTTCCACCGGCCTCTTCCCTCGAGAATCAGCGTGCCTCACATGCTTGGCTATCATACCTTCCCACTACTTTAGAGTTTCCTCCTCGACCTCGAATGCTGCTTCATAGCTTTTTGAAGCTGCCGAAGCGTCTTAGGAGCCTTCGTCTTTAGTATTTTATACAGCTCCAAATCATCCATGCCTATCAAATATCCCTGAATAACCTAATTATCCATTCCCTCAAGAACCCCCAAACTTTCATCAAGATATCTATGATAAAATGCTGTCGTGCACTTTCCTTGCCCCTGCCTCATCTAATACAGATCCGCCGGCATCTTAGTAAATTTCTTCTTTAGGTAATATTAACTTAGAAGTGCTCCACTAAAATCTCGATAAGTATGTAACGAGCCCCTGGGAAACTTGTTGAACAATTCCTGAGCCTTTCCTTGAAGATAACTGCCTATGAGCTTCCCTGTCAATCTCTCATTGAAGTCTCGAGAATTCATCAGACTAAGTAAATTATGGATTAATTCACGCGAATTTGTATCTCTTGAATAAGTTGGAAGCCCCTCTGGCAGCTTCGTTTCAACCGGCCATCGAAATGCTGTTATCATTAGGCCAAAGGGGGACCCTGCAGTCTGTCCTGTTAGCCTTATTAACTAGTCCAACTTTTTCCCCAAGGAATTTCCAATCTCTCTGGATGGGATTCTTCTGATCTAGTCTAATATTCGATGGAAACCTTCGTAGGGGAAAGCATATGTGGGCTGCAAGACTATGTGTCGTGAGTAAGAACCAAATTCCAAACCTCCCAAATATACAAGGGCATATATCCCTGCCCATAACAACCATAACTCCATGACCAAAGGCTACTGGATCTGACTGACCACGAATCCCCATCGACGACATTGCTCATTGATTCTGTCTGATGTCATGCGAATGTAACATAGGCATTGAAGCCGACAAGCCGACATCGGGTAGCTTACCTGCATATGCTCTAGGAATGAAGGTTGTGGCCTTGGAAGCGCAATCTCTCTTGCGTATCCCACATATGGAACACCCAAAACACTAAATGAGATGGACATCCACACCTCGTGATTCAAACAATGGCATCGTGGTGCCAATTCCCAGCCCAGGTTCTATAATAACCTACATATTCTTTGTCAACTCATACCTGCAGTCTACGATCCTTCAACGGGGACTACCAAGCAGGGATTCGTCGATGCTTCAACCAGATCTACCCCTGCGTCTTCTGTTGCTCGGATGGCCGCCATCCTTTTTCCTTGACTCTAGCAAGATCTAACCTCGTCACCTGCACCCTCCCCTTGATCCTCAACCTCTCACTCTTTTGAGTAAAAGCTTTTGAAGCGGACATGCACCAAAAGATCTATATTTGACCTAATCGATCCCATTGAGCGTGCTAATTGAAGCGCCTACAAATCTATCCAAGACCACCTATGATCCCTCGATCCATATCTCTGACCTACAGAAAAATAAGCCCTAGAGTGTTCCAGGGGGAATATCTCTAATGTCAAAGTCAGTCTTGCCCTCCAAGCCAAGAATAGTGAATAGACAGAATGAATGAAATAAATGACAAACCTATATATTTATACTAACTAAACCCGAATATTCCTTGTCAATAACATAATCATTTTTCCTTATCTAGTTATAAGGCCCAATGATGACTCATTCTCGTGTGGGCCTTATTGTAATATCCAATCTCTTATAGTTTCCTTTAAAGGTATGGGCTTGCTAGCCCATATGAAGTCTTAGACAAAATATATCATCAGGCATACTAGTATCTCCAACATCAGTTAGAGGTAGCATGGAATCTATATTAGTAACATTTATATCACTTTTGTTAGTATTTAGGCAGACAATCTTTTCACTTGAGAAAATAACATTAACATCAGGGATATTTTTAACTGCTGAAAATGAGTGATCAGGGGATTTATCAGATTCATTAATATCTTTAACTAGTATAGGATTCTCAAGTAACGATGAGTGATTCAGAATAAGGATATATAAAACCTGAGAACCCTGAACAGGGGTCTGGACTTGATTGTTTTTCTGAAAAATTTCAGCTTCATTATTATACTATTCTTTAGTCTTCTTAGATATCATGACAATCTGCATTACCATTGATAACTACCTTTTGAGCTTGGTCACATTTATTTTTCAGAACATGGATGCAAATTTTGTCTTCAGTAGATAATCCAAAAGAAGTAGGTCTAAACTCCTTACTCTTGATTCTTCTCTGTTCATGGAGGGGTTAGACCTTTTACCTGGAATTTGGTTCTATGTTATTAAGTCTCTTTAGGTCTCCAAGCTAAAAACTTTGAGGGATTATATTCAAACCTACAAATAGAATCTATGTTCCTTAGTTTAAGGAAATTAGAACATTACTGTGGCACTCCCTCATATTTCAAGTATTGCCAAAAACCAATTTCACCAAAATTTTGTCTGGCCCTTTCTAGCAAAGGTTTAGTCACATCAATTTCAA
Organism: Rubia tinctorum; assembly: GCA_032355605.1. Classification (NCBI taxonomy): domain Eukaryota; kingdom Viridiplantae; phylum Streptophyta; class Magnoliopsida; order Gentianales; family Rubiaceae; genus Rubia; species Rubia tinctorum. The sequence goes on along the minus strand of JAULKM010165122.1, from coordinate 2,217 downwards.
CACATACTCTTGTTAACTGTGGTCTAGTTTTATTCATTGTGACTTATCAACACGAACAGGGTTCCTAGGACATTTTTTATTTACATTAAAGGCCGGTAATCAAAAAAATTATGGGTAGACCGTACATGGAAATCCATATTAAGGCAATAGGGAAGTCATAATTAGGAATAAAACTAGGAATCATTTTTTTCTTGTGAATCGATTAAGCATCAAAGTTCCAATTCTTATGTAACTAACATCTATAATAATCATTAGACAATGAAAACTTAATAACAACTTGTAATTATATATCTAGGAGTGTGATCTCAGTGTGGCCTTTGAATCCCGCCGTTTAAAAGTCTTTCCTGAGCTTATCCATCTGTGGCCTTCTACACACAAAAATCCCACAAACGTTCATCTAAGTGGTTCTTCTAGATGCTCACATTCTGAGTCTGTGAAATATAACCCTGGATCCGCCAAATGATCAGTTCTAGGTTTTGGATTGAAGGGAACCCTAAGGTTAATTGGTTCAGGTTATGGATTCAGAGCCTCATGTAGATTGTTGTTGAGGCCTTGGACGTACGAAGGGGGATGGGAAATAAGAACCGCCGGCGGCTCGACCATCACGGCATCGGCAGAGGTGAATTAAGGTTGAAGAAGATGAGGGTCTTAGGTTGCGAATCCCTTCAGAGAAGAGAGAGAAAATGAACTACCTTGGTTTATTTAATTTTAGAGAGAAAGTGCTAACATGTTTCAATCTCTAAGATGAAAGTGCTAATATAACCCTGCATAGCGAGAAAGTGCTCAAATAATCTTAACTTATTTATGTATGTGCCAATGTAACCCTAGACACCGGAACTTAGATCGAAATCAAATAAAATGACTATTTAAATCCTGGTTAAAAAGATAAATTAAAAAAATTAAAAGTAAAAATACCCTCATATTTTCTCCCTTTTATTCTTCTTATTTCTTCTTCCCACCGCAAGCTAAAGACCGCGCCAGCCTTGGGCAAGAGATTGGCTTTTAATTCAGTGTTGTTCCCACCTCTGATAAGAGATAGACATTTAATTAAATAAGCCCAAGATCCTCTAACTCCTTGGCGGCCACCCTGCCATCCTCAATCTCTTAAGCACCTATGATGGCGACAACTTCCTTCATCACTTCCCTGACCTCTGCCTGTTGGCAATGACCTTGAGGGAGGAGGAACACGAGGTTTGTGGCAGCACCGTAAAGGGTCTCTTTCCAGAGATATTTTTAGCAGTTGCCAGGCAGAGAATAAGCAGTTGTGGCAGGAATTGCAATATGATTGTTCTAGCATTGGAGTGGAAGATCGGGAGGGGACCGCTATGAAAAAGGGGGTTTTGTTTTCTCCGATAGGGCCATTTTCTCCCTTGCTGGGCATGCGTGGAGTTGTGTCTACAAAGTTCGTGACCTCGCCAACGACTAACCCACCAAGCTCTGCATCGCCACTGACAATCGTGCCCACCTCCACCTCCAGCTCCTGCCAGGGTAAGTTATTGTTCATTGTCGAAATTCACACATCAGTTATTTTACCTGAAGTTTAACATTTATGTGTTTTTCACTATTTCAGATACTTCGGGAATGTAATATTCATGGTGATGTCGATGGAAGTAGCAGGGGACCTAGAGTCAAAGGAGAAGGAGAAGGAGAAGGAGAAGGAGGAGGAGAAGGAGAAAGGGAAGGAGAAGGAGATGGTATTTTTTTTCCTTTTCATTTTTTTTAAAATTTCTTTTTAAAATTAATCGGGGTAAAATATTAATTTGTTTAATCCAGCCAAAGTTCTAATGCTCAGAGTTACATTGTCATATACATCGATAAGTTAGATTTATTTGACATTTTCTCTTTTTCCAATATTATATTGACACTTTTATTATAAATTTAGAATTAAAATGTAAAAATTCATGTAACTTATCTAATTGTTAGTTGATGTAAAATAAAACTTCATACAAATTATCTACCGGAGATATTGATTTTCTACGTAATTCTATGATAATTAATTATCATATAACTCTTAACTCTAATAGGAAGGCTCCCTGAATTTTGATCCCTGGAGTTGTTATTGCATGTTTGAAAGTCTTCTCCAAATTAACGTGGCGACCGGCAAATGGTTTTGCATATTTTTGGTGTCGATCCAGCTTCTTTTTTTTTAATAAAACCCCCGAAGGAGGTGGGATTATAAATTGGATTCCCAGTCCATGATAAAAAGCCAATATATTT
>JAULKM010165099.1:0-16114 GCA_032355605.1 Rubia tinctorum | reverse complement strand
TTCATGTATCCAGTTTGAAGTTTTGAAGAAATGTAATATTGAAACTAAGTATTGATTCTAAATATTTATTGTAATTCTAAAATTATTATGGTTGAATTTGTATTATATTTGGGGGATTTTAATTTTGAAGAATTGATTTTGATGATGCGGAATTTAAATTACATATTTTCTTGAATTTTGAATTAAGTTATGTATTTTTAATAGTTTTTTAAAATCTGAAGTCTAAATTCGGTTTATTCGGATTAGATTCGAATTCGAACCGAAAACGAATTTGAAATTCGGTTCGGTTTATTTGGGTTATTCGGGTCGGATTCGGTTTTGGCCTTTTTAGAGGCAAATCCGAATAACCCGAACCAAATAACCTAAAACCCGAACAACCCGACCCGACGCCCACCCCTACCACCTGCCTCAGCCAGCCACCCCTCTTCGTCATCGCCGACAGTGGTGGGTTTTCTCCTACTGCCCTCCCTGCTACCAATCATTTTCTCCTCAGAGGATGAAATCCACTCACGGTGCCACTTCCGCATGAATTAAACACACCACCCCAAAAGGGGTCAAAAACACCCCCATGATTAATTCAGCTCGGACAAAACCACCCCCCAACGACGAAGCCGCCTCAGCCAGCCACGCTTTTCGTCCTCGTCGAGCAGTGGTAGGTTTTCTCCTATTGCTCTCCCTGCTACCAATAATTTTCTCCTCAGGAGATGAAATTCACTAATGGCACCACTTCTGCATGAATTAAACACACCACCCCAAAAGGAGTCAAAACACACCCCGATGACAAATTCAGCTCAGATGAAATCACCCCTAACGACGAAGCCCCCTCAGTCGAAACCACCCCCGACAACGAAGCCCCCTCAGGTAAAAATACCCCGACGATGAAGCCTCCTCAAGCAAAACTACCCCGACAACGAAGCCCTCATAGGCAACAAGAAGAATAGGGGTCGAAACCCACCCCAACGACAAAGCCCCCACAGGCAAAGAGACCCACTCTCGATTCCACCACCACACAAAATCCCATGTTGTTTACACAAGAGCCACCACCCCATAAGGATGATGGATGCTTCGCCTCCACTCTTGGTTTCTGTATTAGAGGAGGATATTCATGAAGAAGAAAATGGCGGATAAGATTCGTGAAGAAGAAAAAGGTAGAGGATATTCATGAAGAAAATATATTTTTCTCTTTTAAATTTTTAAAACAAGGGTTAAAATCATGATTTCCTTAAATTTCGGTTAAATTTCCCCTTGACAATTGAAGTCAATAGCACCTGGGGTTAGATGAGAACATGCATCATAAAGTCAGAGTTATTTTGGTACTTTCTTATTTTTGCAGGGTCATTTTGGCACTTTCAGCCTAAAGTTGGGTAATTTTATCACTTGACTCAAATTAACAAGTTGGGGAAAAAAGAGTTACCCCTCCAAAACCATGACCTTGCCGGAAAAGTTACGAAATTGGTGACCTTACAGGAAAAATTTAGATACCAGATCTGATAAATGTACCTTCTTTTTTCCTCTGTCATGTGGGGTGTTTCAGTGAGAACGACACCATTGCATTGTTTAAAAACCTTTGAATCGTACGTCACGGCCGCAAATTGATCTGCGGTAAAGAGAAATCTTCTAACTTCCAGATTTGTGACTCTTAAACTAGACACGAGTTAGACACAAACTACGTTAGACCGAGTCCAATCAGAGTTATATTGACTCTGACTCGTGATTCAGTCTATGACTCGAACTCAGTCCTAGACTTGAGTTGCGCTGACTCGGGCGGGACCACCCATAAAACACCGGCGACCACAACAACTCATCGGGAGTCTTAACTGTGAACCACCAGAAGTAGGTCTGCATCTTGAGCCACCACCATGAGTCAGTAGAATCGGCCGAAGGGTCCCTGCTGTGAGATGGCCCAAAAATATAGTCCATCTTACAATAGACATATACTTTTATATTTAATGATCAATCTTGTGCTTTTTTATTCTCATAAAAAATAGTTTACCTTGTTTGAAATGCATTTTTTTATATAAAAGGTGAAGTAAAATTAATCAGTGTTGCCTTGCTATTTTTATGTAATAATTGTAAATGTTTTTTTGAACAATGTACCCCTTCAACGGTATACCTTTTTCAAAACTTCATTCCAATCAAATTGCTTAGTTGTAATCTATTTTAAGTTTATTAAGGTTATTGTTTTTATAGAGATAAAACTTTCAAAATGATGGAGTTTAAGGAACAAAATCCTTTATAATGATGATTGGAGAATCAATTACAATGAGTTAAAAAAACACACACTCTCTCTCTAGAAACCCTTTGTAGAAAACTCAATCCCCCAAAGTTACCTAAAGCAAAAACCTAGTTTATGGGGCCGTCGTCGCCACCAGATCCAGCGATCCGGTGCCCCCTTCTCTTTAGTTGTAGTTTCCTTCCATTTTAGTGGTAGAGCTAAAATCGATCGGTGAAGGGGCGATAAACCAGACCAGAAGTTGGAAAAGGAGTCTAGCTCAAGCCTCACCACCGCGTGAAGAAGACGTTGGTGTCAGAGAAGGAGGTGATCCATCGCTCATCTTCCTGGAGAAGTTGGTCGAACGACATAGTCAGAGCGAAGACGCTCGTCCATCGTCGCACGAAGCAACCTTTGCATGGAGAAGAAAAGGCACACGGCCATTGGAGGCAGAACATGGCCATTATAGGTGGTGCAAGCCCAATGGTGGGGGAGCACGGCTGCTGGAGGCGGAGAACAATCACTAGAGGTAGTGAACGACCCAACCCGGATCCGATAAAATTCAAAATGCAAAATTTCTGGCAATCCTTTCTCTAATGGTGACTGCTGGAAATGTTGTAGACCACGATACTCATCGTCGTTCAGATCTGTCCGGTTGGGGCGGTGGCGGGTTCAAATCTATAATGATAATTGGACTAAAATGAACATATGCTGGTTTTTTCCTACTTTATATTGCTGACTTATCTCTGGTTCTCTCAGATCTGGTGCCTTTGTGCATTTTCTCCGATTTCATCTTTCTAATTTTAGGGTAGTCTAATTTAGGTTCTTTTCTGTTGTTCTCTTAGTAGTAAGGAAAGTGTTTTGCAAAAAATGGGTTCTTTTTGTCTAGACCATTAGATTAGGAGATTTCTGTCAATTTAGGTTCTCTGATAACCTTTTTAAACGGCAGAACTAGGGTGGCTTCCAGTCTACTCTCCAAAGTACTGGGTGTAGGAGAAATCAAAGTCAAAGTAACTCAAATAGCTTACCTTTTTGCAATCCCTTATGAGGATAAAGAGTAGATTCGCAGACCACGTCTAGTCAGGAAAGGTTTAGAATATTTAGATTGTCTATAAGTGAATAGACACCTTTTAGACCATTTATCTTCTTCTAGAACTTCCATACTAGTTCGAGTTAGAGCCTTCAAAATATAGAGAGTTGCCAAGTCTAATGTTTGTTATTGTGATTGCTATAAGTCGAAACACTGACGTGAGCTGATCCATCCAGTGGAGTCAGGTCGACACAATTGGATGCAATCACAATACACGTGGACCATTCATCTTATGCTACACCTTCCATTTAGCCACCAAGGCAACCAGGGCGCTGTGTTTGACTGACCAGGTACAACTCGGGTTCTCCCTCCTAATAAATTATGGTCTTTAAATCTCTATACGCCAGGTTAGTGTGGAGCAAGCTCTGATACATGGAGCTCAAGTGGAAAGCTCACCCCACTCACTCTCTGTGAGTCATCCATGTGGGAGTTCATCCCACATTGTAATAGATAGGTTCTTTTTATCATTTTAGTTATGGTGATCCATAGTTTATCAAGCTCATCAAGTGTAATATAAAATAGACTGTGAGTATTACTAGTTAATCAGGTAAAGGTAGATAGACTACAAATTGTAACCCATTGCTATATTTCAATGAGAAGGATCCGACTACTTGTTTCAAAAAAAATATTACAATGATTTGATCATATAGCAATGTGTGGTGGGATATATCTGTTAGACAAACTATCAAAAATATGGGGATATATATACCAATATAACCCTGCCTACTTGAGTAAGTGTAACTATAACCCTCAGATAATTTTTAGTACAAAGCAACCCTAACTAGTTGATGAGAGTGCCAATATAACCCTAAAACACCATTTCCGGTGTTGACCACATATAAAATAACTAAAATATCATTTGGCCGAAAACCTAAAAGTTTTAGAACAATTTTTCCCTCATGACATCACCACCACCGCCAGCTTGCCACCGTCCCACCACCATCCCCACCTAGCCAGCCTCACCATCGGCACCGTCACTTTCCACCCCTGCCATCACCACCAGTTAGCCCCACCTTCCACCCCCAATTTCATTAGCTTCTCCCTTATGCAAACAGTCGCCACACCTCCAATCTTCATCATCGGCAACCCTAAGCGCAGAGGACCTGCTTCTAGTCTCGTGCAAGTAGACGTCCACACAAGCGCCGCTTCATTCAGCCTCGTGCACCACCATTCAACCATCACCAGCGAGCTCAGTCCCAGCGCCAACCTTCAGCTGCATCTCCGCAGTCCCCTCTGGCGAACCTCAGCTGCGCCTTCCAGTCCACTCCGGCGAATTTCATCGGCGTCCAGTTGAGTGCAGGCGCTAAGGAGAGATTTTCACCACTGCGAGCAGACTCCAACTTCGGCTAAGTCACACGTCCGCTAGTGGTGTTCGATAACGAGGAGGCATGGAGCCACCGCGGCTCGGAGAAGGAGGCGGCAGATTATTTAGAAGGAGAAGGAGAAAGAAATGGTGGAGAAGCAAAAAATAAATGGGGGAAGAAAGAAAAGAAGAAGAAGATAAGGGTTAAAGGTTATAAATGTAATTTCCTTATTTGTTTATTTTTAAAATTCAGAGGGGTAAAATAGTCTTTTTACTAAATTCTGACCTAAATATGCCGGAATGAGTGTGTTTGCGCTTACACTAACTACTTAGAGTTATATTTACACTTTCAATTATTAAAAGGTTATATTGGTACTTATGTGAATTAGGTAGGGATATAAAAACACTTTTCTCAAAAATATATTAGATAATTGTTTTGCCTATATGAAATCTACTCTATAATTAAATTGGAGGATTCTCAGCCCACCCTAGATTGACCGGGCCTGATTCGAAAGCAGGTCCGAAAGCCGACACAAAATTGGATCCAATTTAACCCAAATGTGACCCGACTTGTATCATTCAGACGAGTTTCCACTCGAAGAAGTAGCATCAAGACCGAACCAAATAAGAAAATCATCCAACCATTAAATCTAAATCAACCCTATTTTTCTTTTTTGAAATCAGTCATTCAACGATGCTGAGAAAAACTCTCATCAGCGATTATAATGGATGGAATTGACATCCAACATAACTAATCTCTAGTAATAACTAATCTCTTGCAAGAATATTTTAATTACATAACAACCAGACTAACTGTGTATATTATTACAGAGTAGTGATCCAATAAATCTGTAATATCACTCTCAAGAATTTTAACTCGCTTCGTTCGAGAATCATGATCACTTGGCAGAGAGGAGCGTACCACACATCAATATCACTATATCAGGCAGGGATCTTCAACAATTGTAACACCACTTGATCCAAAACACGATCTATGTTGTCCAAATTGGAAACGACTTGAAAAACATAGATCGAAAGCAGGATTCCTCCTTGAGAAACACACGATATGTAAAATTATATCGAACAAAATACATCGACATGAACAATTAAATTGAGTGATTATCCTAAACACAACAATCTAATATATTAGGATGAAAAACAATAACGATGTACGTAGACAAATCCATATTTATTCAATAAATTTAATATTAAATAATATCAATTGAAGAAAAAAACTGCTTTCCCATCTCCCCGTGATCATGGAAAGATGAGGAAAACAAGATTCAAGAAGATTTAGCCTCTGAGGGGAGAAGGAGAGTGTGCAGTGCATTAGGGTTTAACAAGTATGGTAATTGCTTTGATTTCTTTGGTTCAATCGAATCAACCCCAAATCGAATCTTATTAGATATGTTGTACTCCCTCTGGTCCCAAAATATTGGCACCAAACAATGGGCACAATTTTTTTTGAAAAGTAAAATAGGTGGAGGAAATTGTATTGGGAGAGTAAAAAGTAAAATTATTTGATGGAAATAATCTAGAATTTACCAAAATAGGAAGATGTCAATATAAAAAGACCATCCAAAAAAATGTCAATATAAAAAACCCGGAGGAAGTACTCTTTTCCAATTCGTTCTACCGCAAATTTGGAACTCGCCCTAGCTCAACCCTTACCCAGCGCTCACTAGGTGTAAGAGAGAATTGGTACTCCCTCTGTCCCAGATAGATTTGCACTGTCATCATTATCACGTTGTTCAACAAACATGTTTCACTGTTATCATTATCACGTTGTTCAACAAACATGTTTCACTGTTAATATGTTTACCTACGTATAATAATGGCAAATAAAAAGTTGATATTTAGACACTACTTGTTACGACGAATTGAACAATATCATATATCATAATATTGTTGTTCATAAATTTATTCAAATACGCGATCACAATTTTATAGAGAATATTGTCAAAAAAGTAGAATTGCAAATAGAGATGTGACGGAGGTAAAAAAAACAGACCCTACAATATAAACTTTTATAACATATAATATTACCAAACGAATGAAGTATTCGGTAACTTCATTTGATTCTATCCTAACTACTCACCCGTTTCAAAAATATTATTACTACTCATGTTTCATTTCAAGTTGCACATTTTAATTTTTTAACAGTTGATTAAAAAAATTAATCATTAATATCTTTTAGGGCAAAATACATTTATGGCCCTAAATTTTACCTGAAAGTGCCAATATAACTCTGCAATCTCAGAAAGTGCTAATTTAACCCTAACTAATTATTGTATGTGCCGATATAGCGAAACTTCCTATTTTCGGCGTTGACCCATAAAATTCCTGTAATGACAAGAAAGTGGAATGACTAAAATACTCTTAACTAAGAAGCTAAAAAATTGGTACCTATAATACCCTTGATTTTCTTCTTCTTCACCATCGCTGCTCCAGTGTCGGAAACCTCCTCCACGGTCGGCACCTCCGCCATCACCCGCCGAAAACCTTCGCCGACGGAAACTTCACCAGCACGGCCAAGCCACCACCAAGCCACCCCCTTGACATCTCGCAACCACCCCACAGCCACACCGCCACGAAACCTCCATCGCCAACACCTTCACCACCACCCCGCCGAAAATCCCAAGCTGATGGAAACTTAACCAGCACTGTTGCGCCACCACCAAACCACCACCTTGCCACCCGTCACTATCTCGCCACCACCCCATAGCCACCACCGCTCTCCTCCTCCTCCTCGAAACACTAGTCGCCCGCCACTACCCCACATCCACCTTTCCTCGAAACCCTAGACGATTCTGCCACCACTCCACAACCACCTCCTCCTCGAAACCCTAGACGATTCCACCACCACCACACATCCACCTTCTCCTCGAAACCCTAAACGGTTAATCAAAATGGAAAAAAGGAAAATTGGCTGAATCTGAAGAGAATCAAGGAAGAAAAAAATGGAAGAAACGAAGGAAGAAACGAGGAAAATATGAGCAAGGGAAGAAAGGGGAAAAGGAGGACAAATATGTCTTTTCATATTTTTTAAATTTTTACCTTTTGTTGATAAGGGAAAAATCGTCTTTTCCACAAAATCCGGCCATTAGAAAATTGACTAAAAAGTCTTTGGTGTCAAAGGTTAGATTGACACTTTCTGACATTGCATGGTTATATTGGCACTTTCAGCCTAAAGTCAGGGTCGATTTAGCAATTTTCTCTATCTATTATTAAGGATAATTAAAATTATTGAAAATTTGATATTTTGAAAATGTATGTTATAACGAATCTAACAATGTACCACACAATAGTATCTTTACTTATACATCAATTCAATTTAATAGTCAAAGTTAATTTTTTTACTAAACATATATAGTTAAATTTCAGTTAGAAATGGACAGAGGGGGTACCTCCGCTCTAGTAAAAATAGCGTAATTTGACTTTTGTAGTCAATTGCATCAACATTTAACTCTTAATATATTTATTTATGTGCATAAAAAATAATTTTAAAATATATGATATAAAAAATTCAATAATATATTACATGATAATAGTCTTGCGTTTAAACGAATAAAATAAAATAATCAAAGTTGAGTAAGTTGAAATCCAAAAAATTAACTATGCCATTTTTTTGGAACAAAGACAGTAGCATAATTTAATTTTTAAAGTAAACTATATTGATGCTCAATAATAATTATTATTTATTTATGTGTAAATCTTTTATAAAAAATATAATTTAAAATAGAGTAAAGTTCTAAAATAATGTATATTCTTTTGTAAAAAAAGGAAAATGGTTTTCTCTCTCTTCTACGGGAGATTTCTTGCTCACTGTGTGAAACTTTGATCGGATTCAATCTTTCCATTTCTCCGGTGTCACTTCCATGGGAAAGTCGGGGAGAAAGAAACATCAATCACAGAGAGTTTCTAGGAAAGATAAGAAGGGGAAGGAATAGAAATTTGGGGGTAAAATTGATGTAGATCTTGAGCTAGGTCTGGAAGTAGTTGGTGATGAGAAGATTGAAACTCTGAGGGTAGAGATAATCAGTATGCCAAGGGGATTGAGTGAAGGTAAAAATGTGAAGCTCGATGGATCTCAGGAGGTGAAAAGCAATCCTGAAAAGAAGGAAGAATGTTCAGTAACTGTAACTGGTAAGAGAATAAGGGAAAAGTTGAAGGGGAAGAAAAAGATAGTGCTGCCAGGAAAACCAAACAGAATTGGGTTGAGTTATTTGTGGATTGCGCCAAAGATGAGGTAAAATATTATTCCCCCTGTTGAATTTGAAGGAGTTAAGATGGGTAAAATCCCAATAGAAGAGGTGAACGAGAGTATTAAACATTGGGAAACAACAATCATCTATAGATTTTTGGGTAGTTTTCCCCCCTTTAAGGCGGTAGAAGGATTTTTTTAGTAGATTATGGAGAAATAAAATTCATAGGGTTTGGTAGGTTAAAATTGGTGTGTTCGTGGTTATATTTAAAACCAAAGAGCAAAGGGATGTGGCTGTGGAGACTGGAATGATTTTATTTGATAATAAACCTGTAGTTATTACTGAGTGGACTAAAAAAAAGGATGTTGTTAATCCTGAAACTGTCCCAGTTTAGATTCAAATGCCAAACTTACCTATGGTGTACTGTAAACCAACTATCTTAAGTAGAATTGTTAGTGTGGTGGGAAAGCCCTTTAAACTGGATAGAGCCACAAAAGAGATGGATAGGCTGGGCTATGCAAGGATGCAAGTAGAAGTTAAGATCAGTGATAGAGTTCCTGAAAGTGTTGTTTACATTGATGAGAATGAAACAGTTTAGCATCAGAAAATTTTCTTTGAATGGTTACCAGTCTATTGTGGTAAATGCACTTTACTTGGTCACTTGACTGAGCAATGCAGAAAGGAGGAAAAGAATCCAATCAGTACTAAACAGGTGATCAGAAAGGTTTATGTACCAAAAATTGGGGAGAACAAGTTGGGGATAAAGTAAAAGAGTGTGGTAAAGAAAGGGGATGAGAAGGATGGAAGTAAGAAGGGAAATATGTAGGATGGGGAGGAGGATTGGGATGAACTATGAATCACTGTTGGGAATTACATAGTTGATGAAAAGCTGAGAGAAATGGGGGAATGCAATACCTCAAGGTATGATTTGCTGGAAGAACCTCCAGATGATGAATGACAGTTTTCTGATATAGAACATAAGAGGTGTAAATAGCAAAAAAACAAAAAAAAGTAGAGATTTTGCGATTCAAAGTAGGGTTGGTTGGATAGCTTTGTTAGAAACAAAAGTTCAAAAAGAAAAGGAAGAAGAGGTCTGAAGGAATATGGGACTAAAATGGAGGCATGAAACTAATCGAGAGCAATCCAGAGGGGGGAGAATCTGGATGGGATGGAGGGAGGACATTTTTCAGATGACAGATATCATAAAATTTGAACAGCTAGTTGATGTAAATATTAAGCTGACAGGCCTAAAGCAGGAGTGTTTTTTAACAATAGTATATGGTTTAATTAGCATGGAAGGAAGGAAAATGCTATGGGAACAATTGGAGGGAATGAGAGAATAGAGAGACAACCCTTGGCTCATTGTTAGAGACTACAATGTCCCACTGGGATTAGAGGAAAATATAGGGGGTAATCTTGTAACAATATCAGAAATTAAAGATTTCCAGGGGCTAACAATGAAGATGGAGTTGAAATTTTTTGGGTCGAGGAATACTTGGGATAACAGAAGAAGGCCTGGGGAAAGGGTGTTGAGAAAGATAAATAGAGCTATCGTTAATCTTCAATGGGTGGAGACTTTCGAGAACTCAGTGTGTAATGTAGTAGTCAATGAGGTGCCTGATCACTTTCCACTGTTAATCAAGGTGAGAAAGAAAGGAGAAAACTCTATAAACCATTCAAATTCTTCAATATGTGTATAAAGGCTGAACGGTTTAGCAGTATTGTGAAGACTGTGTGGCAAAGCAAAAAAAGAGGAACTATGAAGGACCTGTGGCTGAATTTGAGAAGGCTAGTGAATCATCTATCAGAGTTAAACGAGAAAAACTTTTCTGAAATAGAGAAGAGAGTAATTGCAGCAAGGCATGATTAGCTCAAGGCTAGTGAAGAATTGCATAAAAGTCCAGGATGTGTGGCTAAACAAGAGGTTGAACCGAAGAAAATACTGCAGGTGAAACTAATGGAGGAAGTTGAATACAAATTCCAAAAATAGCTATCAAAGCTACAATGGAAGAAGGGAGGGGGCAAACCAACCAAATTCTTTCATGCAAAGCTGAAGGAGAGAATGTATCAAAACCAGATAGTCATATTGAAACAAGGAGATGAAGAATTAGAGGGAAATAAACTTGAAGATCATCAAATATCTGTATTTAAGAAGCAGTTGGGAAGGTGCAGTTTTGTGAAGGGGGTAATGCCTGAAGATGCAACTGAAGGAGAGGAAGTCCTATCCATAAAGTAGCAAATGAAGTTGAATGAAAAAGTAACATAGAAGGAAATTGTTAAGGTTTTGAAGGGGATAAAGTCATGTAAAAGCCCGAGATTTGATGGCTATAGCAGCAAGTTCTATAAAGACACCTTGGATATTGTTGGAGTTGATTTTGTTGATCCAATTAAAAAAAGTTGCAGGTGAAAATATGCCAAAAGAGTTTAGCAGCGCAGTTATTTCACTAATACAAAATATTGCTTATCCTCAAAGTGCAGATGATTTAAGGCCAATCTCATGTTGCTCTGTGGTTTATAAGGTATTCCCTAAAGTTTTATGTGCAAGGTTAGAGGAGATTTTACCAAACCTGGTAAACCTGAAGTAGGGAGCTTTGTGAATGGCAGAAATATTGTACATAATGTACTTTTAGCCCAGGAATTTATTCACAAGTATAAGTTGGGAGGTATGAAATCTAGTTGCTTTATAAAGGTTGATATAAGGAAGGTTTTTGACACTATAAACTGGAGTTTGATTTTTGAATGGATAAAGAAATTGAGATTTCCTTCTTTATTTAGTTCCTGGATACAGAGATGTGTGGAATCTGCCAAGTTGTGTTAGTCTTTAAATGGGGTTTATACTAAAACTTTTCAGGGGAGAATAGGAGTGAAGCAAGGTGACACCTTATCACCTTTTCTGTTTGTAATTGGAGTGGAATTTCTTACCAGGTTACTGACCAGGAATTCGAGGAGGGTAAAGTTGAATTTCATCAGAGAAGTAGAATTGTGGGGATTCATAGTTTATTATTTGCAGATGATTTATTAATCTTTTGTGCAGCAAGTAAAAAGTCAATGGAAGGGAATGAAGAGGCCTTGAAGGAATTTCAAGATGTCTAAGGTTTAGCTTTGAATGAACATAAATCAGCTGTGTACTTCTCAGCAATGGAGAAAGAAGTGATTGGTATTCTTACAGAAATTCTAGCTATAAAAAGGGGGGAAAGAAGTGATTGCCACTATCAACTTTCAGCTGGGACGGAAAGTCATGTGAAACACTAATTGAGAGGATAAGAAGAAGATTGAGTTCATGGGATTCTAGAAACCTATCTTATACTAGAAGAGCTCAGTTAATAAACATAGTTTTGCTGAGTATAATAGGTTTCTGGGCAAGGGTTTTCAAACTACCTGAGAATGTGCATGAAGAGATAGTGAAAAGATGTTGGGCATTCCTCTGGAACAAGAAATTGGAGGACAGGTTCTTCACACCTGCTTATTGGGATGCTATGTGCTAGAACAAGAAATTAGGAGGAGTGGGATTCGGAGATCCTTCTTTTTGGAATCTAGCATCACTCTGCAAACATGTTTGGTGTATCCAAGAGAAAAAAAGATTTGTTGTGGATAAGATGGATTCAGGCATATTACTTGAAAGGGAAGGAGTTTGATTTGTATCAGGCACAGGTGGCACAAAGCTGGATATGGAAATGTATTAACAGGATTAAAATGAGAATGAAAGGACAGCTGAACAAGTGTGGCAATTCAAAGGGAAAATTTTGTACATCTGCTGCATATAACATATTGAAGGGAGGAGGCAAAACTGATCTGATGGCAAATCTTATTTGGAATTCAAAGTTCATGCCAAAGCATTGTTTTTTTTATGTGGATGCTTCTGAAATGCAGATTGGCTACAACAAATAGGCTAAGCAGTTTCAACATAATTAATGCTCATCAATTATGTGTTCTATGTGAAGAAGAGGAGGAAACGGTTGTGCACTTGTTTACTCAATGCAATTACACAAGGAGAATAGTCCAGGGACTTAAACTGAATCAGATTGCATATTTGAAAGATTTGAAGAAGATGCTGATGTTGAATCTGGTAAGGGGAAAGAGAATGAAGATCATCATGTATGTATCTGTGTTATATGATGTATGGGAGGAAAGAAACAGTAGAATTTTTTAGGGGAAGAAAATGGAGGTGAATAAGTTAGGAAGGAGGATTGATGAGGAAATTAGGTTGGATTTCTGAGCACGAACAAACATTCGGACTGGGCTTCAGATTTTGGGCTTATAAAACCTTACTTATCAGCTACTTAGGGCTATGATTTTTTGGACAAAAAATGTGGTCCAAAAACGGTGGAATGTGATAATAAGGACAACCTAATTGAAAAGACCTTAATCCAATGTTTTTGTTTTCTTTGCTAATACACAATTTTTTTAGAATCCTACAGTAAGGGATTATAACTTGTAATTGTTTTTTTGCTTGGTTGGAATGAAAATCTTTTCTATAAAAAAAGGTTCTAATATAACCTTTCCTTTTGGCTGAAAGTGTCAATCTAACCCTGCAATCTAAGAAAGTGCCAATCTAACCCTGGACTTGGATGATTTTTTAGTCAACATTTATTTGGTCGAATTATGGTGAAAAGACAATTTTTCCGTTGAGTTAAAATAATAATTTTTTTAAAAAAAAAAGATGAAACCCCCATTCTCCCCCAGCCAGCTACGAGATCCTCGCACTGATATAACCAAATTTTCTTCCTGGCGAGTTTCTTTCCCCCAGTAGAGAGGGTTTCTTCCCCCCGTATTTATCTTCCAAGTCGCCCCTTGTTTATTTCTCCCCCTCCCAGTCATCTTTCTTGGTCAAAATTGGTGGTTGTGCTGTGAGCTAGGGTTCAAGGGTGGTGGCGTGGTGAATCGGGGTTGGTGGGGTGGTGAAGGGATGCGCTACTGCAAGGAAAAGGAGAGGAAGAAGCTAGCTCTGGTCGCCGTTGCGAGGAAAGCGAGGGGAAGAAGATCTGGTCAACGCTGTGATGGTGGGGCAACTTGGCAGCAGAGGGGGAGGGAATCGGAGGATGAAGAGAGGGAGGTGGCGCGGGTATCGAGGTGAAGAAGTGGCATTGCTGCGAGAAAAGCAAACTCTGGTCGCCGATGCAAGGAAAGTGAGGGGAAGAACCGAGCTCCAGTAGCCATTGGCGGTGACGCTGTAATGGCGGAGCAACTTGGCAGCAAAGAGTGAGGGCAAAGGAGGCGGGAGAGAGAGAGGTGGCACCGGGAGTGGGATGTTCATCAGTGGTGGCAGTGTGGTAGGTAAGACGATGGGAGCAACGACGGTGGTGGTGTGGCGGAGCTCGGTGGTGGGGTGGCGAGGATTCTGGCGAGGCGGCGGAGCACAACTGGTTTTGCAGAAGAAAGAAATGGAGTTGTCATGTCACAAGGTATCAGGGGTATTTTTGTCATTTCAGTTTTTGGTTATGCCTGAAATCACTTGGTCAATGCCGAAAATGGAAAGTTTGGGTATATTTGCATAATTCTTTTTGAAAGTTAAGGTTAGATTGACACACACAATAATTAGTTAGGGTTAAGTTGACACTTTCTGAGATTGCAGGGTTATATTCGTACTTTCAGCCTAAACTCAGGGTTATAAATGTATTTATCCCTTTAAAATAAATGTTATGACGAATTCAACAACGCATTATATGATAATAATCTTACATAAATAATAATAAAATAGAGTACTGAGTTTAAAAAATATACATGTTGTGGCGGTGTTGTTTAGAGAGTGTAATTGAAGTTTGAAAGAAAGATTACTGAGTTTTAAAAGAAAAGAACAATCGGAGTTTGAATCTAAAAATTAAAATGTACGTGTCAACAATCACTCACAGACTCACTTACACTCTCTAAAACTAGAACATACTGATGATGCTTTCATTTTTTTGGTCTTTTCCATTGTCATGTCTTTATTTGGGAGATAACATAGGCCATGAATTAAAACTTGACACATAAGGAAAACTTTAAAAAGTAATACCTCCGTCCCAACAATTGTCAATATATTCAGCTAAATATAACAATTTCGTATAAAAAATAATATTTTAAAAATAGATATTAAGATGAATCCAAGAATATTACACATGATATTTTTATAATTAGTATATCAAATTTTAGAGTTAAGTGCTGAAATGACCCTATGTTTTGGTCGAAAGTGCCAATATGACATTGTAAAATCTGAAAGTGCAATTATAACCCTAATATTTGATCAAAAGTGCTAATATATAATATAACCCCGGAGACCATAATTTGACCGGAATTTTAGGAATTGACTATTTTACCCTTATTTTTAAAAAAATAAAAAAACCAATTATTCCCCAATTTTCACTAACCTTGTAAAGGAATTGACTAATTTTCACTCTACATCTGATAAACCCATTAGGTTTTTCCCCATTAGGCCACGCCATCATCGGCGAGGTAGAGCCGGCGACGCAACGGCAACGATTTTCGTGAGCTTGCTCGATAAATCAAGGTAGGAGTACGGGTACAAGCACGGAGTTGCTGAGCGCGGAGTTGCTAAACCACCCGATAGCATTGTAGTTAACTCCTCCATCGCGACTGGAATCAAGATGGTTACAGGGTTGGAGGTGGGCTGCAGTGGCAAAGCTGAATGTGTGGGATGTGGTGACGAAGCGCGTTAGGATGATGGAGCGGAGTGTGGTGGCTCAGCAGAGTGTGTGGGATGTGGTGACGAAGCACGCTAGGATGATGGAGCGGAGTGTGGTGGCGGAGCGAAGTGTATTGAATCGGTGCTGGGGATTCGAATCGGTGCTGGGGTTGGGGCGAGGCAGAGTTATGGCAATCGGTGGTGGAGCGGAGGAGCAGAAGGCAGGGCAGAGCGGCGGAGCTTCTGCTCTTTCTTGTTTTGGTGGAGAAATTGTTGGCGGCGTCCCACAATAAAGAAGCTACCTTTGTAACCGGTGAGTTAATCTGCACACCTTTGCATTCCTTATGCCTTTAATTTTCATCAAATTTGCAAGTTGTTTGTTGCCTCTAGTTTTCTGTAATTCTGGGATTATTTGAATGTTGAATTTGAACAGTATATTCTATGGGAAACATGCCTGCCATCTTAGGGGATTTTGGGCTCTGTTATGTCTTTTGAATTTTGATTTTGGTTAATTTTTTTGCTTCTGTTATGATGGTGTAAATTGGTGGTGGCTGCAGTGGAGATTGCCGGTAGCGGTGGTGGCTAGCGGCACTGATGGTGGAGCTGGAGTGGTAGTGTTTGGTGGCAGGAGAGGGTGGTGGCGGGTGGTGGAGTTTGGGCGGCGGTGGTGGAGTTTGGGCAGTGG
>JAULKM010165079.1:0-16117 GCA_032355605.1 Rubia tinctorum | reverse complement strand
AGCATTGAACCCAAGTATTTCATTGGATTCAACACTTTTGGGTAAAAGAAAAATAAAGAGAAGAAAGGAAAATAAGCTAGAGAGAAAGAAGAGCATTTTTCTCTCTTTAACCTACTCTACAAGACGAAAAGTGGGAATAAACTTAAACCATAGTAGACAAGGGTCCATATATATAGTAGTGGGGAATTAGGCCTTGAAAATGACTAAAAAAAGGTCTAAAATCCTAGCAACCGAAAATGGCATGGGGGGGACATATGGCTCGGTCCTTCCCAGCCGATACCCCCTCATGCTAGCGCAGGTTGTTGGGCGTGGCACGGCTCGTGGCCTCGTGCCGGAATGGGGCATCAGCCATTGTACAGACTGACCCCCTCGTGGTGGCACAATCCATGTCAACCAGCACGGGCCGTCGGCCGAAACTTCTTTTTTGTTCTTTTGATCTGCATCTCGTATCGTTTAGTTTATCCCGTCAATTGAAATATCATTTTGCTCAGTAACTTAGCACATTCCATGTGTTTCTTCACACCCCTTGGGATGGTCTTGACATTAGTGACTTGAAAAGATTCAGACCGTGTGAAACAGAATGATACACACTCATGCTTTGCCAAATTTTGGATTGAAAGAAAGACACGGGGCACACGGCCGACTAGAATTGGCATGGTCCATTCTGGGGCATGGAACGACTTGTGTTGGGTTAAATGGGACGTGCTGAGATCCCTTGGCATGGGCCGTGTTCCTTGGCACGGCCGTGCTAGGTTAGACCCTCGTGCCGGCCTAGTGCGGTTTATTCTGGCCATTTCTGGTTCGGCTAGCTGACTTGTTTTCTCTGCTACAGATGAATCGCTGCTCCGATTTTAGAGTTCTTATAGTAAATTTTATATCGCTCGAGAAGAAGAATCCAATGGTGCCACTCTCAAGGGATGATTCTTCTCAAATCTTTCCCAGAACTCCGTGCAACTCTCAGATAATAATCCCTCTATTTCTTCCTTAGCCTTCTTGAACTTCGAATCTGCCTTTCTTGGGATCAATTCCATCTACTATAATGCTTTGGATTCTGTGGCCTTCAATATAATACTATTATTGCGAATGGACATCAAATATCTACTACCACCCTCGCGGATGGCTTTCTACAAAAAGATAATGAAAAAGTACTCACGAGCAACTTATTAATGAGATAAAAAAGGAAGATCTAAGTGTCCGTGAATACAAAGTGTCCATTAGCTTCAATTAATTCTACAAAACTTGTGATTTAGACAAGAAAACTAATAATGGCCATTTAAACACTTTATCGTGCAAACCTAACTAAAACTAGCAATCAGGCAAACAAAAATGATAATAAATGTGTCAAATGCATCAGCTAACGCATGGATAAAGGTGCACATCATCATACTACAATAGAATACAATGAGATATATTACCCCCCCCCCCCACACTTGAAACACACATTGTCCTCAATGTTAACAAAAGTACAAGATAAAGAAATAAGGGAGAAAGAACAAAAATTTACAACTAGGACTTTGAAGGTCCTTTCCGATGGTGGAAATGTTCACTTCTCATGAATTTTCTCTCCTATATGTTCTCGAATTCAATCCAATTTTCAAATTTGACCCCTCTACTACAAGCTCATAACTATGCAAGTCACGATCAACACTCACAAAAAGTAACAACTAGTAGTACTCCTAGATGGTGGTTTTGGTTACAGGTTTTTGGTGGTAGTTTGTGGTGGTGTTTTAGTAGTTTTGGGTAAGAATTTTAGGACATGGTTGAGGATTTTTTTTTCAATAAAAGAAAAACACTAGCTTAACTTAAAAGCTCAGGTTGTCTCCCAAGAAGCTCATTATATTTAAGGTCGTCCGAACGACCCTAATTCCATAGGGTAAAGGTTTGAACCCCTTCACCATGAGTATCCAAAAGTAGAGAGGTGGGGCTAGAAATCTTCCAATAGGACTATTTTGTGGAGGTGGAGTTGGTCTTAAATGATATAGGTGGTTTGAAGGCTTGACATAATCATTTAGCTCCTCTATTGTCTTCTTCGAGAATTCCGATGATGGTTCAGTTGGTTCATTTAGTGTGGGTAGGGGTGATGATGGCAAGAATAATGAATGTAGCACAATCACCTTTTTCCTCAATTTCTTTGTCTTCAACAATCAACTCTTCATCCCATTGGAACTCACACTTCTTCTTCACGCTAACCCCATTCACCATTTCTTCATGTTCAACTTGGGATGATGTATCTTTGAATCATATTGCTTATATGCCCCTCTAAAGCCTTGAGTCTTAAGGATATTTGAGTTTCCCCTTCCTCATTAGTCTTTGCCAAGTTTGTCAAGTTTTCTATTGCATCCATGATCTCCGCATGTGTTAAGCTTGAACCTTGTCCTTGAGCTTCATTTTGGGACATGGTATAAGGTGGTGAAAGCCCATCATATTGCTCATATTGTTGGTTTTACGGTGCATTCTCATACTACAAATCCAGAGTACCACTCCACTCCAAATTGTAAGGATCGTAGTACGAATACCATTTTTGAGATCCTTGATCTTGGAAACCAACAACTCCAACCTCTTTATAGCACTCTTCATAATACCTTTGGTTTTGGAAGCCAATGGTTCTTTCCTCCTCGCAGTGCTCCTTTTTCAACCACTAGCAAGACTCAATAGGATGGTCGAAATGACAAATACTAAAAAACTTGGCTTGTTGAGCCTCTCTTCTCATCATGAGCTCTCTCAAGGTGAGATCTTCTTTTTGTATTTTTATTTTTCAAAACTTCAGAATCATAGTACAAGGATTCTCAGTAAAAATTCACCAAGAACTTGAGGAATACCTACTCCGAACATAAGCAAACAAAAACAAAGAAGAACAAAGAATTTGGGTCGTACTGCAAGGTTCTTGGTTCTTGGAACGAATACGTATAATAAACTAAG
Source organism: Rubia tinctorum (assembly GCA_032355605.1). Classification (NCBI taxonomy): domain Eukaryota; kingdom Viridiplantae; phylum Streptophyta; class Magnoliopsida; order Gentianales; family Rubiaceae; genus Rubia; species Rubia tinctorum. The sequence continues at coordinate 13,198 of JAULKM010165079.1, read as the reverse complement.
AACAAAATCAATACGTATCCAAAGAAAAAAACTCAAATAAAAAAACTAGCAAATATTCACACAAATATGCCCAAATTTAGGAGGTAGTTTCCGTACCTCTCAAAGTTACAATTTATAGCCCTAAAGTGCTTCCTAAATATAAATAAGTAGATAGTGGCAAATCGGGGTAGTCCACGAAGAAGAGGAATTCCCCAAGGGTTCATATATATAAGATGGATAAAAGCATAGATATAGATGGATATAGATATATAAAATCAAGTAGGGGGGATGTTCGGTTGGTTTTTCTATGTTATGGAAGTAAAAAAAAAGCAACTAGCAAATGAAGGTAATTATGCTAATCATGCAACAACTAAGAAAGGATGATAAAAATCACAAATGACAAAGCCTTGGGGACAATTGATACCCACTTCCAAACCTCTTATAGATCATAGAACCAAACACTTATTTATTCACATTAGTTGACTATGATGAATGCCATCACTTCCATTTCGAAGAAAAAATTTCATTTCTTCTTAAGAGTAATTTACAAAAGCGATCAACGACTATTTTCAAACCTCATTAATGATCACTTTAGACAAAGATCCAATGATTAGATAAAAACTATAAAAATTCCACCAAATGCCTAACCATTTAACCAAACAAAGCATTTATTAGGTTTTACCTAGAATAATCAACATTCAAGATTTTACCTTTCAGTGCTACCTAATGATATATATTACAATAAACCACATTAACATACTCATATATCAAGATTAGCATCACTTACCCAACAAGAAGTTCTAATACCATGTTCTTGGATTTTCATGTCAAAGAGATAAGAAACTGCATACTTTCCTAACACTCTAGCATTGAATCATACAAACACTTCATATTCTCAAACAACCCATAGCATAAATGAAGTAAACATCAACATTAATGGCACAATAAATTTTAAGTAATAGATGTTAATGAAATAATATATTAGAGGTTCTCACTACATGAGTTTGAAAGCTTCAATCAATTTCTCCGAAGAGATGAGTTAGCTAATACAAATTATACTAACATCAATAAATAACTCTAACATGAACAAAGATGACAACAGATAAAAAGAGAGAGAGCAAACTAGGGTTCTTGCGTGGAAATGGCCTATTAAAGGTAGAGTTCGAATACGGTTCCGCTAAATTTTCCAGGAACCACCTTCTACGAGAGGTTCCGATATTAGAACCTTTTTTTTATGGGCACTAGAAATTTTTTAAGGTGGTTCTAGTTATTTGGAAGGAAGTTTTGAACGAACCACCTTCTATTGATATGAATTAAAGGTGGTTCACTGAATAACCGCCTTTGATTATGTATAATTTAAGAAGGTTGTGTAAAAGTGACATCTAATGTGATTGGTTCCGGACTTGGAACTGGGATATGAATATGGTTCCGACTGAGGAACCTTTATGGATGAGGGTTTTTGAAAGAAAGAGCATTGTTAAGAATCTGTAAGGTCCTCTGATCATTGTCCTAAACTCATAACTTCTTCAGAAGAATTGGATTCCTCTGTTGCTCGTAACCTCTTCTATTCCGAGCTCGAAACTGGTTTACAGAAGAAAAAGGTAAAAGAGAAGATAATCAGTTTGGTTTGTGAAAATGAATAAGAGGTTGGAACTTATTTTTCAACCTCGGAAAATATACTTTCTTAGTTTCATAATGTTCCTCGGGTAGTCTTCCAAGTTGGTAACTAATAGTTGGAAAAAATAGATTAAAGACATAGAGAGTTGAAGTTGACTAGTTTGGTTCTTGAAAATAAGAATGAGGTCGGAATTTATGTTGCAGACTCATAACAAATATTTTTGTGGTTTCATTATATGCCTCAGAACATCTTCTGAGCTCGTAACTCATATTTGAGAAAAAAATTATTTAAGACAAAGAGGGTTAGAGATGATCAGTTTGGTTCCTGAAAAAGCAAAAGAGGTCTTAACTCATGTTCCAATTTTGTAACAATTGACATTCTTTCTATAGCATAACTTGTTGACCGGGGGTTCCATGTTCTGAACATATTTTGGGAAGCCATTTGTAAAGGAAATAATGAGTTCCACTATCGGAACCTACTAGTGAAGTATTGTAATTTCATCAGATGCTGCCTTTAGTTCCACTAACAAATTTATGACCTAAAACTAATAGATTATGAGAGACTTGAATACTTTTTAAAGAAAAATAATCTAAACCAAAAAGAAGAAGTGAGCTCATGTCCATTCAAACAATTAACACCAAATATCCTAAATAGAAGGTTGTCAAACACCAAACTATTACAATCAAACAAAATGTTTCACAGTCAACTTTGTTCAATTTTAGAGTTAGTCTTCTCAGGGTCAGCATCTCTATCCTCAGCGGGTTCAGTCACCGGCTCATCGTCCTCTAAATAGTTGGGCTTGAAGTTGGGCATACCCTCATCGTCGCTAAGCACAATATGGAGTCCGGCCGATTCAATGAATTTGTCATGCCTAGCTTTGGCCGCGGCTAGCTCTACATTAGCAGCACTGTCTTCAGTTTGAAGATATGACATGTACCTTTTGAAGGTACTCATCCACGAACCTCGGCTACCTGCAATATATAACAAACCGTCGTCAAAACATACTAAGAGGCCTTAAAAATAGAATATGTTTAAAATTGAAACACTGTCAATACTCACGAGATTAAGATGCCTCTGCCATCTCCATAGAGGCTTCCCTCCCTCTCTTTTCTGCCTAGAGGATGCCTCGAGAAGTGTGCGATAGACATATACAGTCTCATCATTTAAGCACAAATGATTGTGGTCGAACCAAGCCTAATCATAGTACTCTAACTGCAATGGTTTGTTGATAGGTACAACCTTTAACTTCTTGATCAACACTGTGATCAAGCCACCATATGGAAGATCTTTCTTCTTACCCGTCGCGGCCTTCAACATATACATTAAAATCATATAGCCCGAGTTCAATTTCACACCCTCTATTACATAATAGAGTAACATGACGTTTCTTATTGTAGGCTCACATGCCTGACCCCCCGACGGTAGCACATTTTGACAAATCCACTCATAAATCAACCTATCCTGAGCAGACTACACCCCCACATCATAGCTCTCTTCCTTCTCTGGTCCCGATCCTGACCTCGTGAAATATTTTTTATCCATAGCCACCGGGCACTACGGGGTTACCTCTGTAACCCTGGGCCAGTTCTATTAATTTAAATTTCTGTAGGCCCTCCCTCATTGACAGGATTCAACTTACTAGGGTTAGCGTATTCACAACCTAGGGCATCATTTATGGAATAATTTGTGATGGGTATTGTCACACCGCTTACGATTGTTTGATCCTTATTACTACCATGTTATCCTAAATTAGTATAAAATTGTAGGACCTCATCGTAATGGATGGGTTCTTCTAAGATGAGTAACTTGTTAAAACTCAATGCCTCAAATTTACTAAGAAAATGCCCTAGACCTAGTGGCATAGCATCTGATGCAAGAATAAATTTTAGGTTAGTGCATTTTCTATGATTGAATGCCACATACCTTTGCTCGGCATCTGGATTGAAAATCTTTGTGGGGGGGGGGGGGTTCGGCTTGTTTCGAAGTTGGTTGTTGACTACTCGTTGACGCATTCTCACGTCCGCCGCCGGTTTTATCATCGCAATATCTAGAACCCATTGGCTAGTACATTTGTAGAGAAGAATTTGTTGGGGTTACGAGTTTGCAAATGCAAGGGAAATTGGAGACTGAATTCTGATCTCAGAACAAAGTCTGTCATTTTTTACATAGAGAAGATGTGGTTCGTAGTTAATAATACATTTTCTAGATTTAAAAAGGTAATAAAGATGGTTTTCAAATGTGTAATTAATACCCATTTGTTTTTAGCACAAGTTTCCTCACGTGTTTTCCTCGAAAAACCCTCCAAACACCTCCTTCTTCAATATTCTCCACAATTCTCTCATACATTCTCACTATCATTGCTAAATGTCCTAAAACCCTTTTTTATCTCTAAGACATCATTTCTGAAGATTCAACATGAAGAAGCTATGATTTTGGGTAAGGTTTTTACAAGGTGAAGCTGATGGTCTACCTTCATAATTTCAACATCTAGTCCTCGTATATTGTTGGAAAGGTACACATGAAAGTGTTGGTGTTGTTTTTTTATGTGATTAGCTTATGAATGACAAACCCTTTTCAATTTCTTCCTAAGAAATATGTAGATGGTGGGTGCTTTTATGATCCACTTGTAGTTTCCTATTTAGTATTGTCTTCTATCATGTTAGAGTGATTTCCAAGTGGAATACATTGATTGTCCATAAATAGGTACTATAATGTCAAGGAAAAGGGCTCGAGAAGAATCAATGGGTTTGCTCGAGACTTTCCGATACAACCGTCAATGAACATGATGAATAAGAGGGGTTGGCAGAGGTCGTCGTAGCTAGAACACACTGTAGAAATTTAGAGCATAGAATGGCAAGGAAGGAGTCAACATTGCTAACATTCGACCAATGGGGAAAATGTTTGTCCGTAGAACGTGCTAAGTGGTCAAGTTGGGTAGGCAAAGTGGGTAGAACAAGAGTTGACATCAATTACGATAACTGGCATGAGGTCCCTAAAGAATACAAAGACGTCCTTTGGACAGAATGCAAGGTACACACTAGCATGTCTTACTTTTCTTAAGCTTCTACCGTTATCATTACGTCTAAGGTTCATATAAATTGAGGTACATGTATTTGATTTTGATTTCGTATTTATTTTGTAGAGGCCATTTTGTATGTATGATGTCAAAGAGTTAGAGAAAACATAAGTACACGTTGTCCAGAGATTACATATTCTCTAGCACAAAGGGTGATCATCTATGGTTGACCTTTACGCATATTCAACCGGATAGTTAGGAAATTCATAAGAGGAGAATATTGGATAATGAGGTAAATGTAAGTGATTTAAATTATTTTTTATTTGTCTCTAGATATTACTATGGTTGTGACATCCTGGAAACTAGGGCACAAGGGCCGAAAAAAAGAGTAATGTATTGAAAAACAAAACACCTCATCGGAAGAGCAGTGGTGGATATGGTTTAGCAGCCATCGAAATAGTAAAAGAATGTTCCGAAAGAGATGTTCAAATTGCCATCGTTGGGGGATGAGCGAGGAATAAGTGAGGACATCGGTCACTCTGATTGATGTGCAAGAGATATATAGGTGTGATCTCTTCTTAAAGAGTCAAAAAACAAAAAGGGTGGGTAGGATAAAACTTGGATCATCGAAGTCGCAGAATGAGTGGTATATAAGACTTCATCTGTTCATTCTTATTTCATGGGTGTAATATTTCATTTAATTACTTTTCATGGCACCGTATTTCTTTTGAAGGAAAAGTTAAAACAAGACCAATTGGGGGGGGCAATTTACTCCATCGAGTAAGCATGATATCCTTTGTGAGGCAACAAATAAACCCGACCATCCTGGAGTGCCAGAGGAGTGGGATTATTTTTGTCCCAAAGAGAGACATTTGGGATAGTTCGAACCTACGATTTAGCTAAACCATCGAGAGTCCATGTCTTGCAAAATAAAGCCCTCGCTAGAGACAAGCGGCTAGAGAAAAAATAATTACTAATTTGAAAGTTGGTTGAGAACACGGGGCTTCCTTTACTTGAGAACTTGGATGAATTAACACCGGGTTGGACACCACTGTCTAGAGGATCACGACACTCGTCGAGAGAAGTGGAGATGAATAAATAACTAACTCTCGATCCCCCAACACATGAATAATATAACATTGACGATGCCATTGTGAGACCCCAAACAAGGTTGGTCGAATTAAATTATTTTATTCATAGATATTATATTAACTTTTTTTACAATATGTATGTTCTCCCTCGCAATGTAGACATTGAATTTGTATGGGCTATATATTGACCGAGGTGACAAGGGTAGGCCACTACACATTGCCGACAGAATTCTACAAGAGTCGATGTGGCATCATCGTTTTGTTCCAATTGGTGATGGCCTTTGTAGAGTTTCAATGGAAAACCAAAAGATCCTTAAAGCCCCATTACCAATTATGGAAAGCAAATACAAGCAAGTGGGATCTACATGGGGAATATTCCTTCTATGGCCTCGTTTCCTCGTTTACACGAACCCCATCAAAGATCATCATTTGAAGGAGACACCAATGACAATATCTCAGCCAATCGTTGAGGTGGAAAATACTATGAAACCCCATATCACTCGAGCACGGGTTATTAAGGAGTCACCACATTTTGTGAGGGTATTATATGATATCTTGGTCAAGCACCAGAGGAACTCAACTTACTTATTCTCGGTTAATGAATGTGTATTCAGTCAGAAGCAAGAAATCATCGCATCATGGACGAACTTTGAAGATCTATGGAGGTGTGACCAAGTCAACCAAACGATAATGTCTCTATACTTATTGTAAGTAGTTCATAATTTTGCTTTGTTCAGGTTTTTAATAATTTATGATCATTTTTCCTAACTGATGAAATCCAGTTCCATCTCAAAGGTACATGTATTATTTTTCTAACCAAAAGAACAGGGGTTGGATAGGGTATTTGTTCCCAGTGTTTACTCAAAAAATTGGGTGTACTATTCAGGAGAGGGTTAACTACATTCGCAAAAGTCTTCGACGAACGGATAAAAAATTATTTGTTTCACCATACATTGAAAGGTGATGGATACACACTCATGTATTTAAAGCTAATACATGAATACATTATTATTTATATTTTTCTCCATTGATGTAGGGACCATTGGAGATGAATATTTATTGTCCCCGTCAAGAAGCACGTTTACTTGATGGATCCTATTCACCACCAACTGTCGGATGCATTCGTTAAAATATTGGGTGACTCTATCAAAGGTTAGGGGAATACAGTGTGATTATCTTTCCATGTCACAAAATTCTATTTAGTCATCATTTATTGTAATTATATGTTACTAATTTAAATTGTATTTATTAGTACAAGAAACAAGCAAATCCATGGGAATATAGCTATTACATAATGTTATACGCATCAGGGTGTGCCACACATGTGCGTGAGGATTACTTAGAGATCGAAGAAGTGAGTTTTTATGCTAAGCATTTCGAGAATGTTTTTAAGCAATGTAACCTGTCGTCCCGATTCTTATTTGGTAACTTTGGTTTTTTCACATATTTTTTCTAAAAGTTGTCAAGCCTTACACACAAGATGACATCAACAGTGCTAGAAATTGCTTGGCTAGGTATCTCGTGTACTCACGCTCCTCTTCAATTGGGAATCCCAATGTGTTATTATGAGAGACTAATATTTTTGATGACTTTGTTGTGCTGAATAGATTGTTGATGTCTTCTATTCCTACCAATAGATTATTGCATTCTTAGCATAGTTAATAGATTTTTGATATCTATTGTCATCATCACTCGTATTTTGTACAGTTACACTGAGGCTATTACGAAGCTGGTTTGTAATGAAATTTATGGTTTTTACCATACTATCCGATCGTAGTTTCGACAGCGGAACTATAATATGTCTATATATACAAAGACCCGATCTCAGGTTCCTTCATTAAAACATTAACAACAGATATAGTTCCGGGCTTGGAACTGGGTCACCAAAAAAAGCATCCTCTGCATCAATATACCAGTGCCATTCAAGAATTGCTCCACGAAGGAGATACAAATTATAAAGGCCTGACACCGTTCTAAATTCATAACACCATTTCTTCTTCTTCCATTTGACCAAAAGTTCTGTACTCGGAACTAAAAAATTAGTTCCACATTCGGAACCAAAACCTTAAACGATGGTCGGATAATCAGTTTCACAATCGGAACTGCACTGATAGTCTGACTGTTGGACTAAAATTTTTGATATCGGAACTAATTAAAGGCGGTTCCTGCAAATGATCAAAGGCGATTCATAACTACCTTTGATCCTTGTCATTCAAAGGCGGTTTCCAAAACTGCCTTTGATCGCAGAGGATCAAAGGCACGACCAGAGAAGTCACTCCCAAAGTGACTTCTCTGGTCCGATTAAGATGCCTTTAATAGGTTTGGTTTCCACTAGTGTTGGAAGAGGATTTCCGGTCACAAGAAGATAAGATATGAAGTGGGTGGCCAAAATGCTTTATATAGTACAATAGAGAGAAAAAGTAAAAGTAAAAGTGCAGCAAAATCCCACCTAGGTGGTGGAGACCTTAGAAAATTTTTTGGTGCTTGGCTCTCTCATCCACCTGGGCGAGATGCAGTTCACGGTTTCTCGTTTTGCTTCCCAAAGATGAGCCGTTGATCTGTTTCAGGAGTTCTTGTAGTCGATTTTATAGTGCTCGAGAAGAAGAATCCAATGGTAACACATTCGGGGCTGGTTTTTTTTGGCTTGTTCCCAGAACTCGATTCAAACTTCCTAATCACAGTTAATCCGCTTCTTTGTCTTACCCTTCTATCTTCTACCACGTTTGGACTCGTAGCCTTCAGTCTTCTACCATCCTTGCGAATGGCTTCACTAAAATACTCCAAAGTGTTGACAAGCAATATAATAATTAAGCTCACAAAAAGGAACCTAGATACGCGTAAGGACAAAAAAATCCATTAGACTCAAATTAGGTTACAAAATGAAGGATTTAGATATAAAAACTAAAAACGGTTATCGAAACCCCCTATGATGTGAACCTACCTAAATCTAGCAATCTTCCTACAAAAAGATAACATAAGAGATGATAAATGCTTCGGAAAATACATGCATTTGACGTCACATTAGAATGCCATCACTTCCATTTAGAAGATAAACATTCCATCTTCTTAAGTATTTTACAAAAGCATTCAACGACTATTTGTAAACCTCACCAATAATCACTTTACACAAACAATGCCTAAAGCTATTTCAAAAATGGGTGATCTGCACCAGACATGATCGTCAACAAACCACTTTTTTATGGGAGATCAACTAACTCACAAGATGCTAGATGCAAAGATAAGAGATTTGTATTATTGCTCTCGTACTTACTACTAAACTACCAAAGGGTATATAGTGGCAAGTATTGGGTCGTACACAGAGATTCTAGGAATTTATGAGTTAACTACACAAAGCCTACAGTTGGAATGTCAATCAAATGCATGTCGAGAATAGTAAATGTATCAAACAAGGTTTGAGGGGTTTTTATCTAACAACTACTAAGCATGCAAAAGCAAGGTAATAAACTAGATTAAGCTAACAATTGGGGATATTTTCATTAAATGATTGGTAAGATACTTTGATCCCAGATTGTGTCAAATACAAGACATATAGACCTATCCTAATGCTTATTTCACATAATGTGATTGATAGTAAATACTTCCTTTTGTCTTTCACACAAAGGTGCTCACATCCTCTTCTATCGACACCGCCTTCGTAATTAGGAAAGTTTCTCAAAAGGCCTGGCCATTATGCATTCCTCGTCCCTGTAAATAATTACATCTCAGGTCTACACTATGAATGCTTCTCCCAAGGCCTATAGAGTCAAAGGGATTGGCATCTCATGATTACTCTAGGTTTGCAATAACAAAGGTTGAACAATGACAACTATAGTTTCAACTAACTATTATGTCCTCGCTTATCAAGTTACCATTGTCCACTTCATTCTAGCACACGGTCATTAGAGAGGTGCTCGTAACCCACATGCACCCCACGCGGTCTCGGACTCTCATTCCCCCCTATCACCCTAGAGACACTCCCACGGGAACAACCATAGTTGCCATACATGAAAAATAGACTAAGGTGTATTCCAACATAGGATATCAATCATGCATTTAACAAGAATGTAAGGAATAGGTCAAGCATAATATTCATAAGCATTAAATAATAGGATGCTCTTAGAATCTCACAAAATAACTACCAAATCATAAATACAAATTTAAATCCCCAAACTGATGAACTACCTTCTAAGAGTTGAACCCAATCATTTCATTGGATTTAATTCCCCTGGTCAAAACTATAAATATTAAACTAAAAAATAAGGGTTATTCCCTTTCTCTCTCTACCTACTCTTATGATAACTAGGAGAATGACAATAAACTAGCTAAACTTAAACCCCAATATACATAGGTCCTTTATGTAGTCAATAGTGAAAGGGCCACCGGCTGGCTGTGTGTCTTTGGTCTTCTGAGCACACAGGTCGTGCGTATGCTCGCAGACCACCAGCAGGAATAATCTTTTTTATATTCTGTGTGCACGGCTCGTGCGTATCCTCGCGGGTCACCAGCTAGGACATCTTCTTGAACACTTGAACTGCACGGCTAATGCAATACTTCACAGGCCACCGGCTAGGAGTTAATTTCTTGGAAAATGGTGGCATGTTTGTGCAAAAGGTCACGAGAAGTGAGCTGGTCTTCAGATCTTCATCTTCAAGAGGCACGAGTAGTGTAGCATACATAGTCGAACGAGGGGGTTTGCACTGCACATGTCGTACAGTTACCTGTGGCCTATGCCTTTACTTGGCACAATCAAATTGGCTGGCATGGCCCATGTAGTACAGCACGACTATGCTAGTCTTCAACTTGTTTGATCTTCAACTCATTTCTCTTTTTGGAGCTATATCATCTACTACAACATTTTGACTATTGATCTTCCGTTTACTACCATCCTTTCGAATATCCTTCTATTATCTATTACCATTCTTGCAAATGACCTTTTACAAGCTATGTTGAAGTGCTTACGAGCAATCTATAAATAAGCTCACAAAATGGAATATAGATGCTCGTAAGGACATAACATCCATTAGGTTAATGATATACTCATTCTAAAAAAATATCACAAATACACACACACACTCTCTCTCTCTCTTCTAGCTGCAATTTCACCTCAACTATGTGTAATAGATATCTTCTTCAACCTTGATATGGTTTTCCAGCCATTCCATGGGACGATCCATGGGGGAAAAGGAAGTCAATAAGGTGGAAAGGGGCAAATATACTCCATGCTATGCAGTATGAAAGTCTGAGGGGATGGAAAAACATGAAGGACAAAATAGATGTAGAAACAGAAAAATTTGGAGATAAGGAGAAATTGGATGGGGAAGTTGGAAAGGAGGTCAACTCAAAGTCTAAAGCTAGTTGATGTTGCAGATTATTATGCTGGAAACGAGGAATAACCAAGCAGCTGTTGAAGTGAAACCTGAGTCAACAGTTTAGAAAAAGTTGTCATGACATGATAATACAGAAGCTTGTACCTCAGAGCAAGGTAAAATCTGGTCTAGTTTATTTAAATCGGGTGATTTAAAGTATGCTGCTTCTTTTATAATTGATGGATTGGAAATTGGTGTGATGGATGATGAACTGGTCCATGAGAGTTTGAAAATTTGGGAGTATGTTGTGGTCTGTAAGACATTAGGGGGCAACCCACCATTTAAAATTTTGGATGGCTATTAAGAAAAGTATGGAAAAGTTTAGGGGTTCAGAAAGTATGATTGGTTGAGTGGAGATTGTAAATGGTTAAAGTTAAATGTGCTAATTCGATGGAACAGATTTTAGAGAATGTTGTTTTATTATTTGACAGCTACAAACCGATTGTGGTGAAGAAATTGAAGCCTGATATCGAGTTTCAAGAAGGCTTTAAGGTTCCTATATGGCTGCAACTTTCCTGAAATATTGGATCCCTGAATTGTTAAGCAGATTGGTTAGTCCGCTGGGAAGACCAGTTAGACTAGATAATGCTACAGAGAGTAGAAAAGGCTTTGCTATGCAATAATTCAGGTTTAGATAGAAATCAATGATACGGTGCCTACCAAGATACCTTATCTGAATGAAAGGAAAGTGGTTTGTCATCGGGAAGTAATTTTTGAGTGGAACCCTACCTAATGTAAAAGCTGCCAGATGTTTGGACATGAAGGAAAAGAGTGTAGAAAAACTAAAGATAAGCCTAAGCAGGTTTATATCCAGAACATGATCTAATCTAATGTGGAGGTGAAGAAGGCAAGAGGAAAACCAGAAGCTAAAGTGGAAAACGGAGGGATACTAAACAATCAGGTAAGGAAGATAAAACAGACTCTACAAAAAAAATGGGCTGATTTGGAAAACAAAAGAGGAGAAGACAAGGGGAATGGTGTAATGGTTCATCAAGAGGAGATCACAAATACTGGGAAAAATAAAAATGGAGGTTGTAGAATTGTGGGGGGAATTTCTTTTTAAAAAAAATCAAAACCACCTGATGATAAAGGATATGCTAATCTGGAACATTAGAGGGATGAATGGAGTTGAAAAGTAGAAAATAATAAAGGAGTTTTTCTAGAATTAAAATATTGGATTGGCTGGATTTGTAGAAACGAAAATAAAAAATAGTCAGAGGAAAAGGTGATGAAGACCCCGGGTATTGGTATGAAAATGGTGTCTAATAGTTGTCTTAATGGGAAAAATATAATATGGGTTTGCTGGAGGGAGAATTTGTTTGAGGTGAAAGTATTAAAAATAGAAGAGCAACTAATACATTTGGAGTGGAAAGCAAAAAAAAAAAGTGAATTTCATGTTGTCATTTAAGTTGTTTATGGGAAAAAAAATTTAAGCTCGAAAGGAAGCCTTTATAGAGTCTTTGAAAGTTATAAATCGTCAACAGAAACCTTGGCTTTTAGTGGGGGATTTTAATTCCATATTAGAATTAAAAGATAAAATTGGAGGCAGTAAAACCATTGTGTCAGATTTAGAAGACATGAAAGAGTTGGTGGAAAACATGGAGCAGTTACAAATGAGAAGTTTTGGTCCACAATTTACATGGACAAACTGAAGATTAGGAGAGGACGGGATTTGCATTAAAATTCACAAAGCTCTAATAAATCAGGCCTAAATCGAGGAATATACAGAAGTTTGTTGTTCGATACAACTCTAAAGTATTTCTGATCACTTCCCAGTGGTTACTCAGTTTCCAAAAGAAAAGGCTGTGAAGAGAAGCTTCAAAAACTTTTAATATGTGAACACAATCTAGTGAGTTCCTTCCTACAGTATAGAAAATTTGGAAGAAGACAGAAGAATACTGTATCGATAATCTGTTAAATATCTGGGGAAATTGCAGTTTGAACTAAAAAAGATTAACCGCTGTAAGTTTAGTTGTTGTGCGGAATGCCGAGAAAGAACAAGCGAAAAAATAAAAGCAAAAGATAAAATACCAGAATTTACGTGGTTCACCAATTTGGCTACATCCACGGCCGATCAAGATCGGATTCCACTAGAGAGAAAAAACCAGATTACAAATTTCCTACTCTC
>JAULKM010165069.1:0-16119 GCA_032355605.1 Rubia tinctorum | reverse complement strand
TGTGGATTTTGCAAGCTCCCCTTGCTACCGATCCGCCTTGATCAGACTCCCTCTGACCTCGAAACTCGTCGACGCTGAATCTCCTCCTCCCGAGGAATTAAGGCATATGTTCTGAACTTTTAGCACACATGTCGGGTATGTTGGAACATGGTCAGTTCTGACTCTTCACAAATACTCTCGGCAGAATGTAAAGTCTGAATGCAGATTTTTTTCTCAATTAAATTCACACGTTTGCATCCGTGTTATGTTCTTCTTTTACAACCCAATGCAGATTAGAATAGCTCCATAATTATTTCCATGATATTCCTATTCCTTATCTGCTTCTGAAGCATATCCAAATCTCATAAATAAAGTGATTTTTCTTATCTCAAATATCACATAATATCCCATGAATCCAATTCCATAATTATAGGATTTTCCATAATTCCATTATGCTTCTACACGGCTGGAATAAATATTGCATAATCTCCAAATTTCCATAAACTAATTTCGCTGCAATATTCTTCTCGCAAATCTGCTTTCGAAGTATGTTCCAACATGAAAATTCTGAAGTCGTATACAATTCTTTCTCCATTTCAAATTCTGATCTTAATCAAATCCCTTAGAGATAGGAATTACCAAATATAATCCATTGAAGAATATCTCGTCCATATCTTTTTCCATAGCTAAATATTCAAAATCAATTCCAATTCCATAAGTCTAATAATCCAATCTCATAAATATAGGAATTGATATATTATCCAATCAAAACATTATGAACGAAATATCTCTCCCTCTTCTCGGATTACAACTTCACCTTCCTTATATCATTAACATTCCTTGTTCAACACAAACTATCTATATTTGCATAATTTCCACAAACTGCCAAATAGATAAATATGGACTTTACAGTATGATAAAAACTTGTCATTCTAAAATGGCACTCCCTTCGTCACAGCTCAAAGTGCACATTTATTATTTGACACTATTTTCTGTCAAATTTTGACCGCATATTTAAGTAGATAAATAAGAAATAATATTTTCGCATGTAATATTGTTGGATTCGTTATAACATGTAAAAATCACCTTTAAAACCACCTTGGGGCCCAAACAAATTATTTTCAAAATGTTAAGGGCCGAATAGGGACAGTACTGGGAGTGAGGACCAAACAATGTATTCAAATATATGTTGGGGCCCAAATAAACAATTTATTCAAAATTTTATTTACAATTTGACATGGGGCATAAGGAGTATAAGAGTTCAAGACTGGCGTTGTGGTCCAAATGGACCTATATTCTTGTTGTTTAGTCTCTTACATTGTTCGTGACCCCTGTGTAATTCTTTTTCATCTATGTTTATGTTCTATGATCTATAATAAATGATAGTGGTTATAAAATCATGAATTATCTCTACATAGTAGCAGCTAATTTTATAATAAAAAAACATGACTCCAAGATGCTGACTACACCAAATTCACCAAGGTCTTCACTAAATGAGGGGGAAAAAAGCTTGCAAGTTATTAAGAGTCGAGATATTTATAAAGAAAATGCCGGGAGCCATTTATCCTACACCCCAAAACTCTAATTACTTGACACCAATTAACATGTCACTAATGACAAAACAATGGTTATTAGATTAGACTGCTACAGAAGCGTCTTACTTTTTTTAACAAAATAAATCATTCCAAGATGTTGGGAAAACCATCAAACGGCGATTACAATAAGTGGAATTAACATTCAACCTAACTAACCTCTAGCAATAACTAACATATTGCAAGTATATTTAAATTACATGTCAACCAGACTGATCGTCTGTACTATTACAGATCAAAGATCCATTAAAAACGGTAACATCGATCTCGGGGATATTAACTTGCTTCCTGCGAAAAACATGATCACTTGGCAAAGAGAAGCGTATCACACATCAATATCACTGTGCCAAACAGAGATATTCTACAAATGTAACATCATTTGATCCAACCACGATCCATGTTGTCCAAACTGTAAACACTTTGAAAACACATATATGACAAACCCAGATTTATGAAAATCCAAAATAAAATCACAAACAAAATCGCAAACACACAATCTCTACAAGCAGATCGAGAACAATACATCAACATGAACGATTCAATCGAGTTATCATCATGAATACAACGATCTAATTGATCAGGTCGAAAAACAAAAATAATCAGTGGAGACAAATCTAACACTTATTCAATAACAAAAACATGAATTAAAACAAATTGTTATTCCCCATCTCCCCTAATGAGGAGATGGGAAAAAGACTGAAGGAGAAGGGATGTGATTTGGTGAGTGCTGCGGCAGAAGGGTTTAGCGGACAGAGAAGCGTCTTACCTAATCTATACTTATTGATTGACTAATTAGGATCCTTATTTAAGGGAACTAACCTATTAATTATGTCTTTCAAGAAGTACTTAATGAATGTGGTAACATATCGCCATTATCGAATGAAAGAAGTGATAGGATCCATTCATTAAATGCACTCATTTCTATCACGTCCAAGCTATGCAAAATTATGAGTCGTTTATCTTACTCAAGCACCCCAACTAGTAAACTTAGATGTGCATTTTGCTCATAAATTTTTAGCTCATCTGCAAACCTCAAGTTGATGTAAAAGTGATGGTGGAATCTGATAAAAAATATAAGGGATCAATGAAAAGTCGGCCGCGATTAACCCTAGTGGTGTCAAGAATAGTTCAATAATAAAATTAGTCGTTGCTCATATCTTACTTTCGATTTCTTGTTCCATAATTTGAGCGCGTAGAAGGAAGAGATAAGAGGTCTAATGGAAAAAAAAGTGATTAGAAATATATAAAAGAGTATGTCGCGCCGACTCCCATTTCAACAAAAGGCGTGGAATTGAACCAAAGGGAATCTCTATAAGAACTAGTCTCTTAGATTTCGTGTAGAGTAGATCGAGACACAGCCCCATCCAATCGAAACTTTGAACACGAAATTCAAAGGAATCAAATAAAAATAGTAAGGATACTCCCGATTATAAAACTTTAATGAAATATAAAATCGACACTTACCAGAAATAGGACGGAGGATTTAGGAATCTAGTTGAAGAATTAGATAATTAGAAAATGGAGAGGTCGAAAGCGAGAAAAATACGCACTTCCTTTTTTTCCCTTCAAAAGTGATTAATTTTTTTAAAAATCTGGTCATAATTAAATGACATCGTTCAACTGACTCTAAAAAGAGATACTGTTGGCACTAAATACCATCCTCTCCTCTGGCCGACAAAGGAGATGAGACCAAAGTCAAGGTCATCTGTTCATGGAGCCATATTTTCAAAGACATTTTTTCACAATCGTAAATCCTAAGTTAAAACTCAATGCTTTTGCCTAGGTTACTACGGGTCTGATTGGTAGAGCTGTGCTTATAAGCAAAACTGGCTTATTTTGAAAGCAGGGGGAGACCAGCTTATGCTTTTCCCCAAAAAATAGCTTCTGCTTTCAAAATAAGCTGTTTTTTAGCAGTTTACCAAACACAAAAAAATGCTTTGCTTAGAAGCATAGCAGCTAAAAAGCCCTATCAAACAGAGTCTCACATATACTCAAGCTTGTGGTCAATAACAGTTCAAGCACAAATATAATTTCCCCTTTTATTTGCGCACCGACATTTAAAACATTGCTTGAGTTTGAGGAGAGGAATTGAAAGGCACAAATATTGTACCAACTATAATTAGGTGGGACCTAATAATAACCCCACCCACGAATGGTTTTATCTTTTAAAAAAACTATAATTAGGTGGGACAAATGTGAAATACTTTTCATTGATTTCTAGTGAGCGAATCAAATGGAAATTTGATAAATTACTGTTAAGAAAGGTTATGGTTGCCACTTTTTACTAAATGTCAACAAAATTAAACTAAGGAAAAAAATTAGGGCCACTAATGTAATGATCAATCGAAAGATTATATATGCTAAAGGCCTAACAAAATTGTCTTATTCATAATACTTTGTGTTAATTTATTCTTAATCTAAAGTTATGTTAATTTTTGGGTTAAAGATGAGTAATTTTGGAGATGGTCTCCTGTAAGACAGTTTAAACTTTAGGCAAAAAAAAAATTGAGGAAAGATCACTGCGGAACATGTGGAGAAGAATGGGAAGAATTATAAAAAGATCTCTATCTAAAATTTAGGCCGTTTTATTTAAAACTAGACTAGATGGTAATTTTGATGTACCTTTGCTTGAGAAATGAGTATAATTTCGTATTCTTGATTGTTTTGACTTTATTAGGTATTAGCATTGAGTTACTATTAAGTGGACCAAAGAGAAGATGAGCCAATCTAGAAAGGACCACGGCGTTTCCAATGGAATCCAACTCCGGCCTTGCCGGTCGGTGGTGGTTTGCGCATTTTGATGTTATGGTTTTCCATTGAAACACTATACTAATGGTTATGGTGGGTGTTCTTCCCACTAAAATCCTCCTTACCATATCAAATTACACATTTACTTTTTAGATACTATTTTTAATTAAAAATTAATCATGTACATGAATAATTATATGAGTAACAATATTATTGTACGTGAGATAGTAGAATTCCTCGTAACAAATAGTTTCCAAATATTATCTTTTTATTTGCTGTTATTGTATGCAATTAAATATATTAACAGTCATATATGTTTTTTGAACAACGTGATAGTGATTATTGTGCAATTTGAGTTGAGACAGATGGAGTAGTCAATATGTTCTAGTTTAAAATTATAACTTTTTAAACTTTCACGATGTTGACTAAATTATTAGTTATAAGGTTAAGAATCACCTGATAGAAATTCACGACTTTAATAATATCAAAGCATTGAACTAAATTTAACTAAAATAATACAAATTGAACCAAATTGAATCAGTCATACTGAACTAAAGTACAATTGTATTGAAAGAACACGTGAATATGTACTCTTCTCCTTTTGAGTAAAAGACAAAATCTCTTATCCTTATATGTCTGTCATCCTAGCACCCCATGTTGATAAAGAGGTAAATCACAACGTTCAGGAGTTAACCATACCAAGAGCCCTCCTACTGATTTGGAAGGAGCCGGAGGGACACCTCTGAAGATGTGTTTGACATAACTTATAAGTTGTTCAGTTTATAAAACTAAGCAGCTCTTAATGTTTGTTAAACCCTTAAAAATAGTTTATTTTAAAATTACGGGTTATTTATTAAAGCAAATCATAAATTGGCTTCCCACTACATTTACAATAAAATATATATATTTTTATAAACAAAACTCCACCAAAAAAACCCCTTAGTTCGCTCCTTCCTTTTGTCGTCGAAAATACATTCTTAGGTTTGTTACTTGCCCAATAACGATATAAAACAGTGTTGACTCATTTTGTGTGAGACATGTAATCATAGTTAAAAATAAGTAATTCTCATTCATTGTGTTACACTCATCCAAGCAAAATGGACCTATTATTTTAATACACAAATATTAATGCATGTTGATGATGTAAGGGGAGAAGTGAAGAAATGAAATGAGCTAGTCGTACAAATATATATAATTAAAAAAATATTTTTTCACTTAATTTTGTTTTAAGCAATCTAAACTTTAGACATGGAGTTTTCTGCAATTCTTCCTCCGTTCTTCTCCGCTTCTCTTGCAGGGATCTTTTCCCAATTCTCCCCGTGGGAGGAGATGGGGAGAAGAATGAAGAAAAAAAAAGTTTAAGTTATCACAGAAAATCATCTCTAATTTTTGTTGTCACGACCTACTAAAGTGAAAAATATAAATCTTTGAATGAAACGGGAGGAGTAATCATAATTGTGTATTTTGTATTTTGAGTTGATTTTAATAATGGGCATAGAATGATTGTAGAGTTGGTAATGGATTGGTGGGCTTTGTTGTCTCTTTCATAGTGCTTCTGACTCCCCTCCCACAACCCCTTTTGCATGTGTGCTCTCTGCTCCACTAAAACGACTCGTCTTATCCACGACAAATACAAGTAACACAAAATTGGATATATTGACAAAGTAAAAGGCTTTTTGTTGGGCCAAACAAATAAGGCCTAGCCCTCGTAACTATCTTCGAGTGGGCCTACGTTTTCGTTTGGTCTCATGCTGCTCAATCATAATAACCAAACGTTTTCGATTCCGTGAATTATTTGGTAAGGACTTTTACGATATGAGACGTTTATTGTTATGCATTCGAGTTTTTAGGGCCGGCAACCTAAATGACAAAACCCATGATTTTGGGCCTATCATTGGGGTTATTCCACTGGAGCATAAGATTTTTCAAACTTAAAAAAACGTTGTCAACTTTATTTCTAGAGATGCACATGTTATCCATTATTATTATGAAATATAATAGTCTATAATTTTTTAAAAGTTAATTGAGTGTTAGTGAAATACAATACACTAATATGCACAAATTAATTTTCCCAAATTGTTGGTAACAATAAAATTATATGTAATTATGTCGGATTTATTGTAACACTTAATCTATAATATAAAATTTTATTTGTATACCTTTGATATACATCGAGATTTATTTATAATCAAAATTTTCTTTTAAAAATTGTGAAAAATATTTCATGCACATCAATCGAGAACGAGGGAGGATGTGCTTTCAAATAATAAAACAAAAAATATTAGTGTTTGGGTGATAAGATCTTTGTCTTTGTACAAATCATTCGAGTGATAAGTTACTCGTGGGTAATAAATTATTTATGCCTTCATATAAATAATTCATAACTTCTAACTTGTATATGATGCAATTTACTCTTATCAAATTTAAGGTTTTTCCAATTTATAATTTGTACCGATTGAATTCGCCAATTATTCAATGTTACCATGTACATGGATTCATCACGTACATCCTCATTCATGTCTAGCAAAAATCAATGTGAATTAATCACATACATTCTCCTTCAATTTCACGCATGGCTAGCAAAAACTAATGTGAATTAGTCACGTACAGAAAATGTCATACATAAGCCCCATCACATTGCAACAACATTATTGGATGTTTAATAATGTGGTTTTGAGGCCCGTAAAAGCCCACGTTCATTCCGTGTTCACACGGTATCTCAATGCATTGTATCTCCACCAAACTTACCAAAACAACGTGTAAATGGTGGGAAGGATGAAAACTTTGGAAAATAAAAAGTAGCAAATTTGTATGACGGTAATTTGAATATTCTCACAAATCCCAATTAAAATCATAAAAATTTCCGTTCTCGATGTTAACGAGTTTCTTATATTACGAGGTTCATAAATACCGCAATGAAGATAATCATATTTATTCTAGTGCGGTCTCAAACTCTCAACTGTCAAATTTAAATTACATTTATCGTTACTTTAACCCATACCTATCCAAAATTAACTACTACTCCAGTTTACGAGCTTTTTCAACGACTTTTTTAAAAAAATATTATTCTTATTCTTGTGTTTGATAAAATTTTCTATTATTTGGTATGATGGTTGTACATTATCTGTATATGATTGTTTTATTGGTTTTGCTCATAAATAGTATATATTAAGATTTGAGGCAAAATCTTGGGAAAGACCGTCTTTCCATAAGCATATGGAAAGACGGGTTGAATTGGAATTATAGAAAGGTAAAAACTTTTAGTTGTAATATTAAAAGTTTAGTATGCAACATGTAGGAGTGATAGGTTTATGATCCGATTAATACAACCTGGACATTTTATTTTGATTTCTTCATATTTACAGTTTAAAACTTGATTTTTCCATAACTTATGGAATAACCGTATTTCAAGAGACGGACTCAAGATTTGAAATCTATTTGTTGACTAAAATAATTTAAAAGTGACATTTAGTATATGTTTTAATTATATTTAACTTATTAATATTCAAATTTATTTATGTATCACTCCAATTATATATGATTTCATTGATAATATTAATATAAAAATCTCATTAAGAGATTAATGATTGTGGAATAATTTAATTTTTTTATAATAAAATAAAAAATTGCAACATTTTTTTAATAAGTATTATTTCTCTGTATAAATTATGAATGTCTTATTAAAAATTATTATTACTAACATTTTATTAAGAAATACTATATTTTTATATAATACATTTTATTTTACAACTTTAATCTAAAATCAAGGTGCAATATATATGTGATTGAAATTATTTTATAATTCATAAAAAAACTAAAGGTTGATTAACAATAATATTTTTGGAAAATATAGACTCACTAGACTAAACTATTCATACTATAAATGATAAAAAAAAAGAATAATGCATCAATTGAAAAAAAAATAAAAAAATCATCGGACATGTTCAGTTTTGCCGGTTGTAATCCGCAAATTGCAATTCTACCAAAATGAATTTTTTTTTCCTAGTCTAAGTAACTGGTGCTGCGAATACAATACTTTTCGGGATCCAGTTAGTGAATTCAAGCTGCTAATTCCATCCCAACTCTATTTGAAATTCTACCTTTTAACACTATTCCTATTAAAATTTAATTTTCATATTTAAATAGATATATAATAAAAATGTTATCGTTTATGATACTGTTTAATTCTTCGTTACGACTAATTTTTGAATATCATTTTTTATTTACTATTATTAATTTCTTGAACAATTTTTTAAAATAATAAGCATTCCAAGATGTTGGGAAAAACGCCCAGCGACAATTATAATGAGTGAAATTGACATCCAACCTAACTAGCCTCTAGCAATAACTAATATATTGCAAGGATGTTTAAATTACATCTCAACCAGACTGATTGTCTGTACTATTACAGATCAGAGATCCAATAAAAAACTATAACATCGCCCTCAGAGATATTAACTTGCTTCCTGAGAAAAACATGACCACTTGGCAAGAAGGAGCGTATCACACATCAATATCACTGCACCAAACATGGATCTTCTACAATTGTAACACCACTTGATCCAATCACGATTTATGTTGTCCAAACTGTAAACACCTTGAAAAACACAGATATGACGAACCCAGATTTACGAAAACCCAAAGATACAATCACAAACGAAATCGCGAATACACGGTCTGTACAAGCAGATCGATAACAAAACATCAACATGAACGATTAAATCGAGTTATCATCATGAATACAAAGATCTAATCAATCAGGTTTTAGAACAAAACTAATCCGTGGAAACAACTCTTACACTTATTAAATAAAAAAACATGAATTAAATTAAAATGTAATTCCACATCTCCCCTAATGATACAAATATCAAAGGGATATACAGAAGGTGCATGTGAATGTACGACATTGTCATTGGAGTAAATTTATAATTTCAATCATAAATGCGTGGAAGGAGTACATGGTGTGCGTGAAGAACATCCCCAAGAAACATTTAACTATGATTTTCCGGAAAGCCTGGAAGACTTTTGCCAAGAATACACAATACTCTTTTTGCCACTGGTTTTTTTAGTGAGGTTGTGTAATCTTGACATTATAAGTAAGAGAGGTGAACAACCAAAATTATACTGATGTCCCTGCTCATTCCATGAAACTCAAAAGAAAGAAGCCATTATTTATAAATTTATAAATCCTAACATTTGGCCACATAGGCCTTGTAATAAGTAGATTTTGGGTTGAATAATATTAGTTAGTTAGTTTATTAACTTGTTAGTTAGTTTATTAACTTGTTAGTTTCGGCCATAGCATTAGAATTGCAACCGAGAATAATTAATTTGTTAGGATTAGATTAGTACATTTAATTGTAGTTATTTTGGGACAAAGAAGACAAATCATGTTTGAACTAGGTTTCTGCATAATCATGTATTCTTTGTGTGTGCCGATTTTCACCCTATAAATAGAGGAGGCATCCACGAATTTAAACCAATCTTTTATCAATCTCATATTCAGAATTTTGAGTTATACTCATTATTTTCATTGTTGTTTAATCCTGAGGGTTAATTAAGTTTCAATATCTTTTGTGAGCTAATCTTGCGAGCTAGTTAGTGATCAAAGAAACCTTGTGATCTTAACATGCAGACTATTTAGAGAGCAAGTCGAAATTGAGTGTACCCTACGGGCTAGACGCTTGAATTTCGTGCGAAACAAGTAGGTTGGGTGAGATTCCTACTTTTGTCAAAAACCAAATATTCCGCAATTAAGAGTCTTCACAAGGAGATTTATATCAGTACTGATATGATGGTCGCATAAAGTTTTGCTTTGCTCTGATACCAACTGATATGAATCTCATTGCGAAAACCCTTTATTGCGGAATATCAGATATTTGACAAATGTAGGAATCTCACCCAACCTACTTGTTTCGCACGAAATTCAAGCGTCTAGGCCGCAAGGTACACTCAATTCCGACTTGCTCTCTAAATAGGCCAAAAGTTTAGACCACAAGGTTTCTTTGATCACTCACTAGCCCGCATGATTAGCTCACAAAGAATATTGAAACTTAATTAACCTGCAAGATTAACCAACAATGAAGATAATGAGTATTAACTCAAAATTCTGAATATATGATTGATTAAAATTCGTGGATGCCTCCCCTATTTATAGGGTGAAAATCGGCACATACAAAGAATACAAGATTCGGCAGAAACCTAGTTCAAACTTGTCTTCTTTGTCCTAAAATACAATTAAATGTACTAATCTAATTCTAACAAATTAATTATTCTTGGCTGCAATTCTAATGCTATGACCGAAACTAACAAGTTAATTAACTAACTAATAGTATTCAACCCAAAATCTACCTATTACAAGACCCATGTAGCCAAATGTTAGGATTTATAAATCCTGGATTTTTTATTCTGAGCTTCATGGAATGAACATGGACATCAGTATGATTTTGGTTGTTTACATCTCTCACTTATAATGTCAAGATTACACAACCTTACGAAAAAAACTCAGTGATAAAAATAGTATTGTGTATTCTTGGCAAAAGTCTTCTAGGCTTTCTGGAAAATCATAGTCAAATGTTTCTTGGGGATGTTCATGCACACTATGTACTCTTTCAACGCATTCATGATTGGAATTATAAATATACTCCAATGATAATGTCGTACATTCACATGCACCTTTTGTATATCCCTTTGATATTCGTATCACCTAATGGGAAGATAGGAAAAATGCTTGAAAGAGAAGGGATGCGGCTGAGAGAGGGTTGTGGCAGAAGGGTTTAGCAATAGATCGAAAAATTCATTTTTTTAACAATATATGTGGCAATTGATTGTAGTGCAAACATAGATGAGACGGAGGAGGGAGTACAATCAAATTTCTGAAAAATCAGTCAACAGTCCGCTTTTAAGCTTTAAATTTTCAAGTGCCAATCTCTAGTTGCCAATTGGGCGGCTGAATTTTTCCATTATTGTGTTATTCTGACAACAATTATTGATTTGGTATTTAAGCTGATCCAAATGACTTAACTACTATTTTGCTTATATCACCGACTTTAAAGAAATAAAAAATATGCATATGAAATAAAATCTGGTATGATTTAGAAAATGAGTCATTCTCTTGAAATACGGTCTTTTCATAAGTTATGAAAAAATCAAGGTTTAAAGTGTAAATTAAAAGAAATGAATATAAAATTTTTGGGTTGCATGAATCGGTTATAAACTTTATAACTACTACACGTTGCATAATAAATTTTTAATATTGCAACTAAGACCCGTCTTTCCATAAACCTATGGAAAGACGGTTTTTATCAAAACTTTGCCTTCGAAAATTGGAAATAATACTACGAACTCTTTTTCAATGGATGTGACACCATAACTTTAGTGTTTAGATTTTAGTGAATGAAATGAATGGATGAAATTGAATTTAGAATGAAAAAATTAGAATGAGTGGATGAAATTGACGGAGTTTTTCATAAAAGGAAAGTATACCACATCTATAAAAACAACCAAAAAAAAGTGTGCACCATCCAACGAAACAGAGGAGTAGCTAATTTTATTCTTTCAAAAAGAGGGGAAAAGGGGGAAAAGGATGAGGCTAGTTTTCCAAACGCCCTTATCAGGTTTTAAAAAAAAAAAACCAATTCGGAAATGATAATAGAGTTAAAAAAATAAAAGAAGGCTCTTAAATAAGAAAGGCAGAAATGTATTTAAAAATTAGAGAAAATTTAAACTTATAAGCAAAATCCAAAGTAAAAATGCACTTGCTCCCCCTTCATGTCTCTATGCACCGGTCCCCTATCCATGCATGAAGATACACAGCTAAGTGAAATCAAAAAAAAATATTTAATATCATCATTTTAAAAATATTTTTTCGTAGAGAAAATCTATGTTAGATCGACAAATATTTAGAGCAATTGTAAAAAAAACCATTTCAATAACTTTTAGGGTCATCGCATCAGTTATAAGATAGTCCCGTCTAATGGTTAGTCAGTGTAAAATAAAATTTTGTATTTTTTGTACTCCCTTCGTTTCAGGTCAAATTGCACACTTACTTGTTGGACACTATTCTCTACTAAAATTTGATTGCATATAGGTATATGTGTAACAATATTACTGCATGCGATATTGTTGAATTCGTCGTAACAAGAAAATATCAACTTTTTATTTGATGTTATTATACGAATTTAAACATATTAACGGTCAAACTTGTTTTTTGAACACCGTGATAATGATTGTTGTACAATTTAAACTGAGACGAGGGAATATCGTTTACAGGACTAAGTATATAGTAATTTATTTTTTTCTGAAAGATTATACATTGGAAAAGGCGCCGAAATCCAACATTCCACAAATAATAGGACGAACAAAATAGTTATAGTAAAAAAGCTCCAATGACTTGGGAATTCTTAAAAAACAACATATCCCCCTCCACAAAAAAAGAAGGAAAGTTTTTAAATCCAAAAAAGTGAAACATTCTTTGGCTATATATTGAAGATATGGAACTTAAAAGTTCAAAAGTAAAAAACAAAATGGAGGAGATGTTGAGCAGTGACAAAGCACCCAATGTACATTGCTATCTTATTATGATCAAATTGTAGAATATACAATCAGTAAAGGCCCAGTTTAAGGATTTCAATGCCGACATACTTATTCAGTTCTACGAAAAATCGTCTTCAAGGTTGATACATCGAATCCCCATCCTTAAAATCATCACCACATACTTTCAAAATTTCAATGCAAGAACTCAAAACGAACCTTAAAGCGAAACCACCGGTGTGAGACACTAACACGTCTTTCCACGTGCAACGGTATTATTCATCACAAAAACGTGGATATAAAAGGGTCTCGTGTCCGTGGGTTCTGATACCATATTAGAATCATGAGCTCGTATCATAAAACCAATTGGTACTAAGTGAGAGTGATCCATGATCTTATATATTGAGTCGTAACTCTGTCAACCACGAATATACGACATTAACACGTCCGATAATGGGCAAGTGTCAGTCCCAATACACGATCTTACGACTTTGCAAAATTTTGCATACACAATGATCGATTTGATTCATCTATAAAAAAGTAAAATTGAAAATAGTAATATAGATTCCACTCTAGCAAAACTAATATGGTCAGACTCAGGCCGATCATTTGTGCGTGTGTGGAGACTCTGCTAACCATTTATAATATAAGCTTACATCCAAAAGAAGAAAAAGGAAGAATTGAGTTGACTAAATCCTACCATACTATAGGGAGAATTGGTGGAAGTGTGGATATGACGACAGCCGGCTTGTTAATAAGCTTTTGAATAGTTTGCTGTATTTTTTTTAAATTTATACACTGTAAATTTTAAATTACATACTAAATTTATAGTTTTAAAAATATGTTTTTATATTATACTCCCTCCGTCCCAGGTAAAATAACACAATTACTTTTGGATTTGTATTTTATGCAAGATGAAGTGGAAGTGTTGATGGAAAATAAAGGAGGAGTATTTTAATAATGGAAGAGTTGACTAGTACATTTAATCAACCTTTTGACGATAATATAGTAAATATATAATCTAATTTGTTTGCCACTTTAGATAAGAACTAAACTGTGTCAATTTCAGTGGTACAGATGAAAATAGAAATTGTGTCAATTTCTCTGGGACGGAGGGAGTATATTTTTATATTTTCACATTCAAATACAAATTATTGCTTGTTTTAATTTTTAAAATTCAATATTTAAATTTTATTAAAAAAATTATAACATTTAAGGTAAAAAATACAGTCAACTATCAATAAACTTATGGACAAACCGCATTTTCTGGAACTTCTTTTTGTGGAACTAACTTCATCATTAGCTCAAAGTCTAAATATTCATTTAAAAACAGCTGTAAAGAATGAGAAAAATACAAGTCCTGCATTATTAAAGCAGCAAAACGGCTCCCTGCGTTAAGCCCATAACAAACGACAGAGTGTTTTTCCAACTCCCTTGAAAAAGAAAGTTATTCTCCCACAGAAATAGCAAAATGCCGAGGTTAAACTCAAACAACCTTGTGAAGCCGTGGGCTAAAGCAGAATTTAACCACTGTTTGGGGATGAAAAGGCAAAGCAGAGGATTTTAAAAAAAAACAGAGTCAATTTGTCCTCAACTCGTGTTTTCACACGGGTAGTTGCTATGGTATTACAACCTCCACAACCGCTACCACGTTCATTCTCAACTATCGGGTACGCCACATATTAGTACAGTCGTACCACCTTAATCACGTTCATTTATCTCCGAATCAATTGTAGTGCTGAATTTAAAAAAATATTAGGATGAGAGACATCGTCTTTTGTACTAATTATTAGATCATATGTGAGTTTAGCGGGACTTTTAGGGTGTGTTTGGCATACAAAACACACTTATTTTAAAAGTAGGGGGGAACCGTTTTTGTTTTTCCCGTAAATAGTTTGGGCTTTCAAATTAAACTACTTTTATTTCATTTACCAAATGCTAAAAAGTGTTTAGATTATAAGCAAAATAACTTATAAGCTCTGTTAAACACAACTATCATCGTTTTCGCTCACAAGTTAAGCATTTTTTTTACAATTTGTTAAAGTGTTATTTTTAAAAAAAACGGAATCTATTTTTGGTATAGAGTAACCGGAATTGATCGTCTTTTCTTTCAAAATAAACCGATTTTGCTTTTTGCTTATAAACACACTCTGTCAAACACACATTTTTTCTATAAAGATTGGTGAGAAAGTAACTGATAGATAATAATAAGATCTAAATTTATTTAGATTCAATGAAATTGAACTGAATTGAAATGTAGCTACGTTGAAAAGAACGAAGCCATTTAAAAAATTCAAAGTTTACAATTTTGAAAAACAACCTAGGAATTTTACACAAAGTGGTGGTAGGATAAAATATGGACGTAGAGCAACACATTGCATAAATTTCTCTACAATTTCCAACGGATCAATAAGTGATTTTTTTTAAAAAAAAGAAGAAATAAAGAAAAAATCACATCAATGTACAAAAGTGACATTAATATTCACTCCTTAATTGTTTTCCTTTTCCCATGAACAGCTAAAACAGAAGTTGTTCAAATTTACTAATTCAGTCCTTCACCTTCTGCAATTTTGCAACCGGAATCAGGTGGGGGGAGTCTCACACTATCTTCTCTGCCTCGGAAGAACTCGGGACGACTCGGCGGTAACTCACCCACCAACTCAGCCATCTCCACAGCGCTCTCAGAAACAAATGTTGCAATCAAACCCCCCAAAATATACATATTCCTCTTATTCCCCAACATTTCGACATTTTCTTAAATGCCGAAACCCTTCATTATTATATTCTTCCAAAACATATTCTGGCCGGGCCGAATCACCAGATGGCGGTCTTGTCGGAAACGCCGTTCAAAAGGGGCCGCGAGTCCGCCAAGAACTCGAGGTTGCTCCGGATGCCGACGTGGCAGTATCTCTGGAACTCCTCTAAGCTGGCGAACCGGGCCACGGTGCTGTGTCGGGCCGATTCGGACCGGGCCAGGAACCGGAGCACGTCTTCGAACAGGGCCTCGTCGCAGGGAATCGCCAGCGGGCCGGGATTGCTGAACCCGAACTCCTCCTCGGCCTGGACCAGAAGCTTCTTGAACAGAGGGTGGTTCAGGTACGAGGTTCGGACCACGAATCTCCGGCAGTTGATTCCGACGTTGATCGCCACGTGTCCCGCCGGAATGTCCGCCGGCAGCGCCCGGGCCGTCTTCGCCGCCTTCTTCCTCCACCGCCGCAGCATTTGGCGGATTCGGACAATGTAGCGGATTTTGCTGCATCCCGCCATT
>JAULKM010165059.1:0-16119 GCA_032355605.1 Rubia tinctorum | reverse complement strand
ATTCCAATCTGCACGGGAACGACACCCTCCAACTGGTTCCATCTCAGGTCCAAGTGTCTTAGCTTTTGAAGATTCCCAATTTGATATGGAATTGAACCATTCAAGGAATTGTCGCTCAGGTCCAAGAAGATGAGGTTTGAGAGATTTGCGATGGCAGATGGGATGGGCCCACTGAGCCTATTTAGGCTAACATTAAAAAGGATGAGATTTGGGAAGGAAGCAAAATGAAGTTGATCAAGAGTTCCACTGATGAGACGATCAAGAGAGGGATCTTCTAGAATATATCCAGAAAGGTTGATGTGGGAAACAGTTGCAGAATTGGTACAAGAAATATCAGTCCAGTTATGACACAGGTTTTTGGTATTGGCGAGAGACCAAGAATCGAGAGAAGAAACAGAGGATGGTACCATGCTGGCCTTCCATTTCAAAAGGGCCTCTGCTTCATTTGCTGCCGCAGATGAAGTGATAAGCAGATGAAAAAAAGACAGGGAGATCAGAAACCACTCAAACTTCATCCTCCTAAAATAAATGGAAGTTGCGCTAAACCTTGAAGATGGAAGGCTTATTTATACATCAACAGAGAACGAAGACTGAGGAGTCATCAAGTCTCGGCCTTTTGCCGTTTTGTGAGGGCCTTTTCATTTAGTCCATCCATATGACTATTCTAACAACGAACTAGCTAGGCCATTCATTGCTCTAAGAACATCTCGCATCATTAAATTCAACCGAAATTTCTTAAATTATTTCTCCCAAATGATCAGACTATTGATGTTTGGAGTTTTAGTGCCTCCCCAACAGCCAATCTAGGGTTTTAGTTTTTGGATGCGAAGTTTTACGGAGAGAAAAGAGAGGACTTCCGCGTAGGACGACAATTGAATGAAAACTCGTATTTGTGTGATGTATAACCCTATTATACATATGAGCAGTGACGAAATTAGAATTTTAATTTAATTATATGTATTATGATAAAAAAATCTTAGGCAATACACTTCTAACCAATAGGTTCAACTTAGTATTATTAGCACATAAATTTATATTTTTACAAGTATTATATTAGGTGATGTTCCATTAGATCTAATGTAACACTTTTTAAAATTTAGGCAACATTTTTCAATATTTAGGTAACATTTTCAAAGGTTTAAGTAACCCTTTATAAGTTATTGTAAAGTGTTGCAAGAAATGTGTTATGATAGATCTAATTTGTATTAGTGTAACTTTTTTTAATGTAAAATAAGTTTAATTTTAGGACTCTTTAGGTTAAAAAGAGAGAATATAGTTTTGCTTTAAAATCTAAAAGTGACATGAACCATTGAATAAAAATTGTAAACTAAGAATTTAAATTATTTTCGTACTAATCATATGAATTTTAAGGGGGGAAATATAATTTTAACTAAATTAATATTTTAAAATAATTTTAAACCCAAATCATTCTTAAAAAACAATTTAAGCGCTATCGGGCATTCTTAAAAAAATATTAAGCGCGATCGGCACTCCCCAATCCCTCGTTTACTGCTACGTCATATAATGTGTGTCATAGTCCAACATTAATCTAAGATGATTAGGTCTCCTGACAGGCGGCCTGTCTATAAGCACTAGTGGAGAATGACCTATTAAAGGCGGAGTTCAAAGGCGGTTCAGCCAAATTTTCCAGGAAACGCCTCCTGAGAATGGTTCCGAGCTCGGAACCCGGTATTTCCGGGCTCCTGCAAAAATCAAAGGTGGTTCATTTTCTTTGGAAGGCGGTTATGAAAGAACAACCTTCCATTTATATGAATCAAATGTGGT
Organism: Rubia tinctorum; assembly: GCA_032355605.1. NCBI lineage: Eukaryota > Viridiplantae > Streptophyta > Magnoliopsida > Gentianales > Rubiaceae > Rubia > Rubia tinctorum. The sequence continues at coordinate 14,334 of JAULKM010165059.1, read as the reverse complement.
TTACTGAATAACCGCTTTTAATTATTTACAATTAAAGGAGGTTGTGCAAAAAGTGACTTCTAATGTGTTATGTTCCGGACTCAGAACTAGGAAACGAACATGGTTCCGACTTAGGAACCTTTATGCATCATGGCTGTTGAAAGAACGAATAATGTTACGCATTCGTAACTTCCTCTGATCGTTGATCCGAGTTCGGAACCGATCCTGGGCAAGTGGTCATCATTCCTTGCTTCCCTTGTTTCCTCATTACCCTGCTACAATATGTCATACCACCTTCTTTGTTATTAAAAATTTGTACGCACACTATAGAAAAAAAAGAGCAAAATGAACACAAAATAATTTTGCACTAATTTAATTTGTCTAATACACTGAATTTAAGATAAGGACATAATAATTCATTAACTTTGGTACAGTTACAACCAAAAGAAACAGAGTTCCAAGGATCTCTTACGGAAGGCCTACAACTTGTCACATGGATGAGCATCGTTTGAGGTGGAGTGTCTTCGACTCATTGAAAGCTCGCTCATAACCACGTTGTTTCTTCTCAAGATTCCATAAACGCTCCCTGAGTTGGCATACTTCATCGCGAACACGTCTGAGGAAATTTTTCGTGCTCTTCAAAAATTTAAGGCCAGACTCCTCTGCAAAATTAATTTTCAAATAACAAATAATAAAAGATAATTCTTTAACGTAGATATATTTTAAAAACAGTAAATGTACCTTCTTCAACCATTGCTCTCTTGTGAGGTTCGGCCGCATTTATGGTTTGGTGACACCACTTGTTCTCATACAGTATCCACTTTTTCTTCAAAAAGTACAGTTTGGCAAGTACTTGCAAGCCTTTTCCTCCCCATGAAAATCCATCCTGTTCACACCGCGCAAGATCAGCGTAATCAAAGTGTAGCTACACACATCATGAGATTAAAAATTACGGTGTCGGGATTAACTTTGGACCCGTCAATGACATAGTAGAACATCATTTTATTCGAGTAATTTGGCTCGGTGATGTGATCGGGAGTGGGTACCATTGACCAAGCTATTATCTCGTACACAATACGTTGGTCTATTTCGGGTTCATTTAGATCAAACGAATCCGGTCTACCTAGATCACGAGGATTGCGTCTAAAGTACTTCACACTACATGCAATAGGGTCAATACTAATATATTCATCATTAAGCGGTCATTCCCCCTGTGATAAACGTCATGTAAAGGCCCATCCTCCACTTGGAGGTAAAGATCTTCCAGACCCTTGTAGGGGCATTCAATATTTTAATTGATAATCCATGGGCTAATCTCAACATTAAACTCATTCACCCTAGTCCAATAACTACTGAACCCTCAACCTTATGCAAATTAGCATAAAATTGACATATCTCATCAAAGTAACCGGGTTCGTTCAAACTAAGAAGTTTAAGCAAATGTTGATCCTTAAAAAACTTAACGGGTCGGTTAACCCAATGCTCTTGTACACATTCAAATCTAGGATATATGAATCTAAGAATTTTCCATATTCCCTTAAAGTTGAACCTAGTTTGGCCTTCATGAGAAACAAACCTCGCGAACCGGTGCATTAAGATTTGAAGACAACATGATGAGATGTTTCCTGGGTGTGTGAGGATTTGAATTTGGGCGAGTGATGGAATTCCACTGTCGGAAATGGCTTTAGGGTTTTTAGATTGAATCCGAATTTGGATTTTTTTTATTTATAGCCACTTCGGTTCCGAGTGCGGAACCAATTCGTGGGTATGTAACAAAGGCCTAATTTATGGTTCATAACTCAGAACTAGTTTCAGAGTTTCAGTACACTAATCAGATTTTTAGTTCCGAGTCCAGAATAATTTCTTTAGAATTTTCATTTGAATAGAAGTTGTAATGTTTTTTGGGCATATTTGTTCCTGAAATAACATCAGGGCTCAGGACTGTTGTTCCAAACTTGTAACTACCAAACTCGTGGTTTCAAATTACATATCTGAACTAGTTCCGAGCTTGTAACATATTATCCCAAAATAACCCCAAATAATAATTGTAAAGTCTTTTGGGCAGACTGGTTTCTGAAATGACATATGAGCTCGTAACATTTGTTCCGAGTTCGTAACTTCTAAACTCGTGGAAAAATTTCAAGATAAGGACATAATAACTCATTATATTTGGTACAGTTACAACCAAAAGAAACAGAGTTCCAAGTATCTCCTACGGAAGACCTACAACATGTCGCACGGATGAGCATCGTTTGGGGAGGGACATTTTTAACTCATTGAAGGCTCGCTCATAACCACGTTGTTTCTTCTCAAGGTTCCATAAAATCTCTCTGAGTTGGCATACTTTATCGTGAACACGTCTGAGGAAATTTTTCACGCTCTTCAAAAATCTAAGGCCAGGCTCCTCTGCAAAATCAATTTTCAAATAAAAATTAATAAAAGATAATTATTTAACATTGATATATTTTTAAAACAGTAAATGTACCTTCTTCAACCCTTACTCTCTTGTGAGGTTCATACGCATCTATTGTTCTGTGACACCATTTGTTCTCATACAATATCCACTTTTTCTTCAAAACTATCTGAACCCTCAACCTCATGCAAATTGGCATAACATTGACATATCTCATCAAAGTAACTGGGTTCGTTCAAACTAAGAAGTTTAAGCAAATGTTGATCCGTAAAAAATTTAACGGGGTCGGTTAACCCTATGCTCTTGTACACATTCAAATCTAGTATATATGAATCTAATATTTTCCATTTTCCTTTAAATTTGACCCTAGTTTAGGCTTCATGAGAAACAAACCCCGCGAACCGGTGCATTAGGATTTGGAGACAACATGATGAGATGTTTCCCGGGTGTGTCAGAATTTAAATTTGGGTGAGTGATGGAATTCCACTGTCAAAAATGGTTTTAGGGACTTTACATTGAATCCCGATTTGGGTTTTTTTATCTATAGCCACTTCTGTTCCGAGTGCGGAACCAATTTGTGGGTATTTAACAAAGGTCTGATTTTTGGTTCCTGACTCGGAACTAGTTTCAGAGCTTTTCAGTACACTAATCATATTTTCAGTTCTGGGTCCGGAATAATTTCTTTAGATTTTTCATTTGAATTGAAGTTGTAAAGTCTCTTGGGCATATTGGTTCCTGAAATAACATCAGAGCTCAAGACTATTGTTCCAAACTCGTAACTACAAAACTCGTGGTTTCAAATTACGTATCTGAACCAGTTCCGATCTCGTAACAGATTATCTCAAAATAACCCCAAATAACAATTGTAAAGTCTTTTGGGAAGACTGGTTTTTGAAATGACATCTGAGCTCGTAACATTTGTTCCGAGTTCATAACTTCCGAACTCGTGGTTTCAAATTATGTATCAGATCCTGTTCCAATCTCGTAAAAGAGTAACCCCACATAACTTTGAAAATCAACATTCATTTTCATAGACCAGATTGGTTCCTGAAATTATATCAGAGCTCAGAACTGGTGTTCCGAGCTCGTAACAACCATTTTCTGTCCAAAGCTTTCTGTCATAGGAAATTGGTTCTGAGCTCTGAACATCTTGTGGGAACATATTTGTAAAGAAATGACAAGGTTCCTCGATTAGAACTAATTGGTCACGTATGGCTATTTTGTCAACCATGGCCATTTAGTTCTAGGCCATTCATTAGTAATGAAGAATCACGAGTTTTGACATTAATGAAATAGAATAGGAGAGACATAAACTTTGTGACAAACCAAATTCTAAAACCAAAATAATGCATTACTAATTATCATCCAAACTTCAAAATTATCCAAAAAATATTGTATTCTAATTCTCAACTATTACAACACCAATCAGTTCTCATCAAGTGATCAACCCAACATTTCATCAATCTTCGATATGGTCTTGTCAAGATCTGCCTCTTTGCCTTCACCGTTTTCTCCATCGGTCTCATCATCGTCCGAATAAACGGACTTGAAGTTTGACATACGATGGTTATCACTGAGTATGTTCTGGAGTCTGGTGGATTCGATGAATCTCTCATGCCTAGCTACGGCCGCAGCTAGCTCTGCATTAGTGGCACTAACTTCAATCTTAAGACATGACATGTACCTTTTCAAGGTACTCATCAGCAAACCTCGGCTACATGCAAAATATTACCGCTAGTTATGAAAAACATATTACGGAAAGGTGATAAGAAACTTATAATTGAAATTGATAAGATTTGACAACTCTCGAGATGAAGATGCCTCAATCACCAAAATGGAAGTTGCGTTAAACCTTGAAGATTAAAGGCTTATTTATACGAGTTCTTGCTTGGTGGGGGGAGGATTGTCAGAAGTTGGAGGCTTGGGGGGTTGTTGGTTTTAAAATGGAAATGAAGGGGGAGGACGCATTTTAAGAATGCGTTCTCATGGGGTAATTTAATTTTCTTTTATTTTGTTTGCACCGTTTGAAATATATGATTAAAAAAAGAAAAATGACGAGGACGCATTTCATGGTATTTTTTTGTTTTTTAATTTGATTTCCGGCCTTTGGAATTTTTAAGAAAAAAGGAAAATTACGAGGAATCCTTAAGGGTTTTTTTGTCCTATTTGATTTTCGAGTTTCAATTTTTTTTTAAAAGGAACATTATGGGGTAATTTTTTTATTTGTTTATCACCGTTTGAAATTTTAAAATGAAAAAGAAAAATTACGATGACGCATTTTTAGAATGCGTCCTAAACTATTTTTTTGTATTTACTTTTGTAATTTGTGCAATTGTCCGGGGAAAATTTAAAAAAAAACAAGGAGGACGCCGTAGTTATTATCCGTTTACGTAGTTATTATCCGTTTATGTAGTTAGTACTCCCTCTGTCCCGGCAGAATTGACCGGTTTACTATGCACACGATCTTCAATGATCATGTTTGACCATCAATAACTCTAGCTACATATACCAATTTCGTATAAAAAGTTGATATTTAGAAAATATATGTTAAGATGAATTCCACAATATATCACATGATATATTTATTATATGTATATTAATTTATATTTATGGTTAAAGTTTACTAAATTTGACTTTAAAAAAGTAAATATGTCATTACTGGTGGGACGGAGGGAGTATGTCAAGTAGTTAGGTTTTTTTTGCACTAAATTATCTGAGGGTTATATTGGTATTTTACCAAGTAGGTAGGGTTATATTGATATATATCATGACACTGAAATAAACAAGTGAAAAGCATTTTTTTATAACATAAATGAGAAAGTGGAGATCTTTGTAAAACAAATTTTAGAAAAGATGATCAAACTTTATAATTTGATAGAACGTGGATATCGATTGCTTTCAAAAAAGAATGTTCCTTTAGCTTTTGTCACAATACACAACCGGAAAATTGCATTGAGATTCCTATCGATGAGAATGGTGAAAATATTGAAGATGATGATTCCTGTTTATTTACTGAGATCACACTCACCACACTTTCTCAACAAGGTTGGGTTGGACTTGGACCGAAGCATCATAAGATTTTGTTTGTCGACTCTCTGAATTGCAATCCAACTACGGACACTTTTCTCCCATTTTCTTTTCACCCTTTTCTATCTTCTTTTCTTCTTGGTGGCCTTTTTTTTTCCGTTGATATTTTGATTTTGCTCTTTTTTATAATTTTCTTTTTTGACAATCTCTTTTTATAATTAAACCATTGAAAGTGTATGAAAATTCAATTCTTATACTACCTCCGTCCCTATTTGAGTAAGTGTCAATATAATTATCAGATAATTTTTAGTACAAAAACAACACTAACTAATTGATGAAAGTGCTAATATAACCCTCCAAAGTATATTCCGGGATTGACATGCCATTTTCGGCCATTAACCTACTGGAAATGATCAAAATGCTCTTTGAGCCAAATTCAAAAATTTGAAAGACTATCCCGCCTCATCGCTATTCCGCCACCAAAGCCGCTCCGACCGGGCCACCGTAACGCCACCAGTCTCACCTCTCATGCATGCCACCGCACGCCAGCCCAGTCCCTCCATCCATCTTTTTCGTCAAAACCCAAATTTGGGCATGAAACTCCTCGCCACCACCCTGACCAGCCTACCCAGCCCACCTGCCGTCTACCACAACGAATTATCAGTCCCACCAAATTCGTACCCTCACAACATCTACAACGAAGGTACGCCATCCCTTAAAAACCCCAAAGCAAAGATGGAGAAAAAAAAGCTATTGAAAAGGTGAAATCCATCATTCTTTCCGACCAAAATCTCAGCGATCTATCTTCAATCTCTCCGGAACTGTGAAATCCTTCTTCCTCGTACAAAAAATTGATTATGAATTCTGATAGATATGAGAAATTTTGATAGGGCGATGAGAAAACTGTGTCCAAATCTGGACAATGAACATAGGCTGGAGACGGTGCTGGAGGTTCTGATCCCATATGAAATGTTCAACAATATGGGAAGCATGGTGCCACCACCCTACCCAAGTCCACCTGTCGCTCGCAACCACCCAATCCAATCTAGTTACCACTTCCCACCACCCAATCCAGTCTATCTGTCGTCCACCACCACCCATCCCAGTTCACCCCCGCCCTTCACCATCCATCCTATAGATCCGTTTTAAGGTAGAATTCGTGGGGAGAAAAGAAGCAAATAAGAAGAGAAAAAGAAGAAATGAGAGGAAGTTGCAGGGTGAAACACTAGTGTAGGACTAGTGTAGCAAAGGCCTATTAAAGGCGGTTCTATAAGAAATGTAAGGGCACTTCCTAAGTACCTTTAATGGTTCCACCTTTAATCAATCGCCAAATAAGGCGGTTCCGAGAACCGCCTTTGAAAATCTTTAACGAAGGCGATTTTTAATCGCCTTTGATTAAGGCCAGGAATCGCCTTTAATTGTTTCTGAGCTTGAAAACTTTGGTATGTACGTCATATCGTGCACACATTTTTGATCTCGGGAAATTTCCTAATTCCAAGCTCAAAAATTAATCGCTATGTTTCGGCTCTTTGAGAAATGAAATGTAATTTCCGGACTTGGAAATTGTTTCTAGTATGATGTTTCCGTACTCGAAAATGTCATTCTGACCAATGGAAAATGAAAATTAAAGAGACGAAATACTTTCCAGAGTCGGAGATAGAATCTGGTCTTGTGGTATAAATTTTGTTTCATGAATTTTCCCTACACAAAAACATTCTTGACACACAACCACAACTAATAAACAATACAAGATATCATGTTGCACCTAAACAAACATTTAAAGATAATTCTAACCGAGCAACACTCTATAAATAGGATTAGAAATCACCACAAAACTATTCCGGCATTTCTAAGGTTCAATGTTTATCTAACTTGAATGTCCCTACCAATATCAAGATTCCTCAGCGTTGCGGACTGATTGAGAATTAGTTGTCGAGCCAATGATTTTTGCACATTGTTGATATAGTCTTGCGAGTAGTGTTTCCCATATTTTTGAAAGATCTGATAATTACATTACATTATTAAATATTGGGCATAGGTCACTTAGAAAGATTACCACGAACAATTGTAAATTTACTCATAATATTTGGGAAATATTTGGTTTGTCACAATTTTTCTTCATTGCTAATTCCGACACCACAACGAATGCATCGGACGGTTGGAAGTGTACATGGAGAGTTTCAAAGTAGGTTTTTTTGTAATAAATATCCGAGCAATAAAGATTGAATTTGGAAATGAAATTAATAAAGTCACTCACAACGTGTAGATCAACATAATCGTCTGATTCACTTTCTCACATCTCCATAGGTCTTCAAAATCACTCCATAAAGCCATGATTTCACGTTTGAAAATTATGTGGTTGTAGCCGATTATAAAGGATCATTAAATTCACTAATATTTAAGCAAAACCAAAAATTCCATATATACTAAGAGTACCAAAACTTTTAGGATTTGTATGGAAAGAAGACTAATTAACCATTGAAGTTTAAGAACAATAGTATCTAACCTAAAATTTAACTACTCAAATACCTTAGTTAATCAATAAATCTAAAAATCTAACATGTATGAGTCAAATCCATTGCATCATATCATCATCCAACACCATTGAGGCACTAAAGCCATAATATAATACATAAATTGTGTTTAATAACAAACCCCACCTAAAATAAAAATTCATGTGAAATGACACAACGTGAACCCTAGCTAACACCATGACACTAAAATTTTGATTTTGGTCATTCTAGTTCAAAAATAGTAAACCCTAACCAATTATTGAAGCGAGAATTTACCTATTTGATCAATCAAAGAGTATGATATACTTATTCCTAGCTTCTATCTATACATCAAACAAATCCCTTGAAAAAACAAAATCTTATATGAGAATTTGTAGTAGAAGAGAAATAGGAAGGAAGACATACCTCCAATCTTCAACAAATGAAATCTTGAAGTGGTAATGGAAGGGCTTGTAATGTAGGGGTTGGGAGGTTTTTTGGAGAGGGTTATGGTGGGAAAGTCCCGCTTTTTTCAAATGGGTATTAAATGCCCATTTGAAAGCCTTTATGGGTATTTTTTTAGCGATGCGAGAGGTTTCCGAGTTTGGAAACACCTACGAATACTTTTCCGGAACTCGGAAAGTACTCGTCTCTATAGTATAATAGGTCGGAACTATTTACGAGTTCGAAAACTCTTTTCCTCAATTAATTGTTTTTATTATAATGGCCTAGTCATTCAAATTCGCAAATCAAAACCCTAGATTAGCCAACACAAAAACCCCCAGTTCAAAAATTCTTGTTAATCTCTAACCCTATATCTATTTTCAATGAGCCGTAAGAGCACGAGTGCGAAATCAAAGGTAAGCGATCGGAACCCTCGTCCGGTCACGGAGATCGAAAAACCCCCAAAAATTTTCAATGATACAACTTTGGAAAGGTATGTCGCTTTTTCGAAGAGGAGATTTATATATTCGAAGGCTATATTAGCATCGTCTCTAGGAGAATTAAGCTTAGACTATTTGCTCGCACATTTCAAAACAAACCATTTAGAGAAATTACTTTGTTTGGATGAACCCGTTCATGTCGACGAAGTGACACAATTTTTTGCGAATTTGGGTAAAAGTAGGAACGATAGTGATTTGACTATGGTTAATGGGAAAGACATATCTGTTACTACTTACACAATTAACGCATCCCTAGAGTCCCCATATACCACCCCCAAGAAATTAAGGCCCAATGACCTCAATGGTCCCCTAGAAATTTATCACACATGTTTGGCCGAGCTTGAGCGAGACTACCCCACTTCGTTCGATCGCTATGGCTAGGAAATATTTTAGGAGGGTGGGTAGTGATACGGGAAAGGCAAAGAGCTATGATATTGGAATGTTGACCGTAGAGTAGCGCCTAGTGTATGAGTGGATATGTCTAAATGTTTTACCCACGGGTGGCCACACTTGCGAGCCAACCATTGCTAAGCTGATGCTATTTTACTACATCATAGAGGGGGTCAAGATAAACCTCGGGTATGCCATCATCTCATTCATGTTGAAGAAAAAATATCTCCTTTACGGTGATTTGATAACCGCAATGTTGAAGAATGCAGGTGTAATTCCTGAGGACAAGGCTCTTAGGATGGAATACTACGATAAGAGGTGATTCCAACTTAAACAACTTAGTCTCGACTTTGACGGCAAGTGGGAGTTCCGTCCAATACCAGTAAAGAGCTAAAATTGCCAAGAGAGCTCGCAAAGCTGATGCAGAAATAGACAAGGCCTCGAGCTCCCTTACGTGATAAGTTTTTTAACTTATTGTTGTCATTTAAGTTCAAAATGTATATATAATTTTTTTTATAACTAATTAATTTTGTTTATTATTTATTTACATATACAGGCAACAGTTGAATAGTTAGTTTGACTAATTATTTTGATCGTATGCGTACGGACATGACCAAGACGCAGGAGAAGTTGATCTGTGTCCATTCCCTGCACGTCGTGCTCCTGGAAGGCCAAGGCCTTCATCTGTAATTGAGCGATAATGAGGAGTCGCCTAACTTCGAGGTGGTATTCTCAGAGAGTGAAGATAAAGATGATGATGATGGTGATCATGGCGGGGATGATGGAAATGGGGGTCAAGCAGTTGAAGAAAACATCGATCTCGAAGATGGGGGTGGGGGGGACTCTATCATTCATAAAAAATGGTTGAGTAAAAGATATTGGATAACATTTGGAAGTTTAGTATTGTTTGAGTATGTTTATTGGACAATGTGTTTGATTGATGTGTTTGAAAGTTTTTTAGGATGATGGATTAAAGTGTGCTGGATGAAACATAACAATGTGTTTAAAGTGTGTTGGATTCATTAGATTAAAGTGTGTTGGATGAAAGATAACAATGAATTTAAAGTGTGTTGGATCCTTTTCTAAGGTTTTGGATTTTAAGGTGAATTGACAATGTTATCTTATTGCATTGACTTAAAGTATTTTTTTGACTTGGCTTGTGTCATAAGTTGTAAAAATATAATTTATGCTCCAAACGTTGAGCATCAAACTTCAAAAGTTTTCTCTACAACATAAAGTACACACATTTTTTAGTTTGGAAAAGTCTCTTGCCTTGGCATTTATAAGCCAGACATGTTTACGAGCTCGGAAATAATTTCTTCTCATTTAGATCTGTAAGTCCGATAACTTTTCCGAGCTGGAAAAATGAGTTTCCGAGCTGGAAAAATGAGTTTCCGAGCTGGAAAAATGAGTTTCCGAACTCGTTCCTCTTTTCTGGAGCATCTCTGGAAAATTCAAGGCATCCTTTTTTCCACTAAAATTATTTTCCGAACTCTGAAATCATTCGTCTCCATAATGTATAGAGACGAATGTATCATTTCGAACTCGGAAATGGTGTGGTATATTTTTTTTTATAAAAAAGGTATCGATTCAAATTTCAGCAAGTACCCCCAAATCCATAAACCCTAACCTTCTTACAAACTCGCAAAGAACCCTCTTTCTCTCACTTCTTGCTAAAGCAACCTACAATTTATCATGGCTAGGGGTAGGGGTGGGCGTCGGTTTGGTTTAATCGGTTTTCAGTTTATTCGGTTCGAGTTATTCGGTTTTGCCCCTAAAAAGCACAAAAACGAGTCCACCCCGAATAACTCGAATTATACAAACCGAATTCGGAATTTAGTTTCGGTTTGAAACCGAATTCAATCCGAATAAACAAAATTGACTGTAATTTTTTAAATAATTACTATAATCGAATAATTTAATTTAAGATTAAATAAAAATATGTAATCTAATTTCTACATCATCAAAATCAAGTTTTCGAAATAAAAATCCAACAAGTACAATACAAATTCAACCATAACAATTTTAGCATTACATTTAAGATTAAAGAAAAATAATTTGTTTTAATATTCATTTTCAAAGCCTTCACATTCTTTAAGACTTCAAACACTCCACAAATTTACTTAGGAGTAACTTGTGTTATTTACTTATTACCCCAAACTTACTTAGGCTTTAGAGTTTGAAATAATTTTTTAAATATAAAGATTGGTCCTCCAACTTAATTTTTTTATTTTAAAATTTAATTATTATACAATTAATTAATTACAATTCGGTATTCGGTTCGGGTTTCGGTTTGAGTTTTAATATCCAAAACCGATCCAAAAACTATATTCAGAATTCGGTTTATTCAATTCGGATATCCAAAAACTGTATATTAAATTCGGTTCGGGTTATTCGAATTTGGAAAATTTAATTTTTGGTTCGGTTTTTGGTTTTTTTTGCCCACCCCCAGCTGTGGGGGTTCAAGCCGCAAAAATATGAGATCCCGTTCAACTGGCCACAATGTCGGTTTCGATGACAAAAGGTTTGTTTCTCAATTTGCTCAAAATAGGTATGAGGCATTACGTGAGAAGGGATAGTTATTAGATACATATCTTATCGACTTTAATGAGTACCTAGCTATAGGGTTGGTCATTCCCCTCAAACCATTTAGTGAACAGCATGTTGAAAATTTACTTCCGTGTGATGAAAAAGTATATTTTGATTTGACTTGCCAATTTTATGCTAATATGCGGGAATGAGGATTACAGTACTTGGGTTGGCGGAACTGAGATCCCGATTAGCCAATGGAGTATTAATAAGCTATTAGACTGCCCATACACACACCCCAAATTATTTTTCCTGGAGGTTCTCGATGGTCCATTAGATGATTGCTACCATCAAGAGAAGTAGCTGCTAGAAGTTGATTACCTCTACATTAACCCCGTGGAATGTAGCGAGAGGTACTTCCACCGGGATAGATTAGATTTAGGGAAACCCAAGTCATTTGATCTAACCCTTTTGAGTATAGATAATTGTATCACGCATGAGATCCTTAATAGGAGTTTAGTTCCCTCGAGCAGATACTTGATTGAGCCTAATTACACAACCCTTATGTTATTCTATTTGATAATTGAGGGTAGAAAAATTAATCCCTGAGCGGCTATTCTTAGGCATATGTTGCACTTAGCAACGTCGAAGAAGGTGTTGACATGCCTACCATATGAGAGTCTAATCACTTATTTTGAAGAATGTTAAGGGGAGGAAAAAGGGTTGAAGTATTTCGACAAGACTTACTTCGAGAATAAGGGATGGGTGTTGCGCGAACGTAAGTGGTTTTATAAAACCACAGAAGCTCCCAAGGTGAGCAAGAGGCTACGCATTGAGGAAGGTTAGTCGCAAATGAGTTTATGTCGATTTAGTTCGCTTCATTTTTCTTTATTCTTTATGTTTAAATAATTCATATGTTGGTCGTTATACTTTGTAGGTACTGATAATTCATTCCTGAAAGGCTTCAAGGATTGTTACAAATGGATGCGCAATGAATTTTGCGCCATGAAGGCTAAGATTAGGTTCCTTGAAAAATCTTCGCGAGCTTATGAGCGCCACCTTGCATTAACCCCCCGACAACGATTGGACAAATCAACTTCAATCGACGACATTGAAGATGTTGAAGATTGAGCTTTCAAAACTTTATCATGTTATTCTTATTGGATATGATTATTGTACGTTGAATTCATTTTTGAGATGACTGTTGGATTCCGTTAACTATGGGATGACTGTTGTGCGTATTTGAGATGACTATTTGACATGATTTCATTTTCATGAAATTTGAATTATTTCAAGAAGTAAATTTCTTTTCTATGTTACAAGTTAATAGAATCATGTGAATTATTCAACAATGTTTAAGGAATGATTGAGTTTCGTCTTCAAAAATTTAGTGTTTTATGGCATATAATGAAATGAGCGTGTTTATAAAAACTAAAATGAGTCTTTTCCGAAGTCGTGAACGTTTTTCATATGAATAAAGACACGATAAAACATATTCCGAACTCGGAACGTAGACACGAACAATTAACAAGGTCGAAAAATGTATCTGCTCTTTGTACTATGGAAACCACATGGTTTCCGAACTCAAAAAAATCATTTTCCCTACTTTTCAAACTCAGAAAGGGTCATATTTAAAGGCGGTTTGGCAAAACCGCCTTTAATTAGGGTTAATTAAAGGAGGTTATACCTTAAAGCTCCTTTAATTAGTTCTAATTAAATGCAGTTAATGAAAACTGGCTTTTAATCGACACAAAACCATCTTTAATTTAAATTAGGGGGAACAACTAGGAATTTCCGAGTTCGAAAATGACAATTAAAGGCGGTATTTGGAGAAGCGCCTTCCATTGCTGCACTTAATAGAATACTCTCTACTATTGAAAGAAGAGAAGAAAACAAGGAGAGAAGCGAAAGTTGCGAGGAGGAAGAAAAAGAAAAAAAGGAAGAAGATTAGGGATTCATAGGGGTATGAAAGTAATTTCAGTGTTTATTGTATTATATATATATACATAGGGGTAAATTGGTCTTTTCACCAATTGGTCTTTTCACCAATTTCCGACTTAATTATGTCAAAATGGGTATATTTGCACTTTCATTTACTTTATAGAATTATATTAGCACTTTCAATTATCGAAAATTTATATTGCCACTTATATAAATTACATAGAGTTATGTAAATACTTTTTTTTTCTCCTCAAATCCCTCCCCTTCCTATTACGATAACCTTGAAATAGTGGCACTGGACTCAACTGTTGAACTCATGTTCATAAAAAAAATGTTAATAGTTGAACATATATACTTACAAAAACATTGTGAGATTCATTTTGGGATGAAAATTATGTTAATAACCCTTGATTATGAAACAGAGATAGCATATCATTATGCATGAAAATCTCCCCTACACACATACGTGTGTATATATATATATAATTAGTAGGAGAAGGACTCACACAACTCTCACCATAACTTACGGTATAACTCAAGTGAACATGTTCTCAGTTCTATCCCCCAGCACTCCTGGGCTGTCACAGCCCCAACATCCCACACCTTAGACAAAATCGAG
>JAULKM010165049.1:0-16119 GCA_032355605.1 Rubia tinctorum | reverse complement strand
AGGTCGATTCTCTTGCATCAAACAACACCAATACCAACACCAGAAACATCACAATGAATCTCAAAAGTACCATTAAAATCAGGTAAAGCAAGAATAGGAGAATCACATAATCGTACTTTCAATTCATTAAATGCATTCTCTTGATTATCGCCCCAAACAAATTTCACATCCTTTTTAACTAGTTCATCTAAAGGTGCAACAATAGATGAAAATACGCACCTGATTGGCATTGGTAAGTCTCGACCAGGTTTTAATGGCCTCAATTTTGGTTTCATCAAATTTTTTGCACTCCTTAGAGACCACAAAACCAAGAAACATCACCTCGGAAGCGCAAAAAGTGCACTTCTTGATGTTCGCATACAAACAAGACTCACGGAGTGCAAGAAGAACCATTTTAACATGCTCAATATGATCATCAGTCAATTTAGAATAGATCAAAATATCATCAAAATAAACTATAACAAATCGACCAATAAACACTCTCAAGACATGATTCATCAACCGCATAAAAGTACTAGGTGCATTGGTAATCCTAAAGGCATAACAACCCACTAATATAGCCCGAACTTAGTTTTAAATGTATTTTCCCATTAATCCCCCTTATTTATACAAATCCAATGATAACCATGAGTCAAATAAATCTTAGTATATATCACAGATCCATGCAAATCATCAGGCATATCATCTAACCTAGGGATAGAATGGCGATATTTAATGGTTATCTTGTTAAAAGCACAAAAATCTAAGAACATTCACCATGTTTTATCTTTCTTAGGAAATAAAATGACAAGCACAATTCAAGGACTTAAAGATTCACGCACATAAAAATTTTGAAGTAATTCCTCGACTTTTCGTTGTAGTTCCTTTGTCTCCTCGGGGTTTGCTTTGTATGTCGGTGGATTAGGTATAACCGAACTTGGAATCAAGTCAATCTAATGTTCAATTCCTTGAAATGGTGGTAAACAGTGGGGTAAGGCTGCCGGAAAGACATCCTCAAATTCCTATAACATCTTAGCAAACCGTGGAGGAACATGCATAGGTAGATCCTCATTGGAGAAATAACTCTCTTTAAAGTGTAAAATCAATACTTGCCAATGATTAGAAAAAGCACGATTCACGTCCCTAATAGATGCATAAAATGATTTTCCAGATTCACTTGGCAATTCACGTTTCATCTTAAAACTTGATGGCAAGGGACTATAATGTGAAGGTAAAATCTTTCACGACTTTTCAGAACCATTTGAAATCTTACCCAACTTACCTAGTTTGGCCCTCCCTAGGGTTTTGTTGAAATTACCAGAGTTTTGGCTCCTTTTGATTACCCTTTGGTCATGATTTTCAAAACCCTGAGTAGGATTTTGATCGGCCCCTTATGACTCATATGCAAACTTTTCTTTGTCAATTTTCATGCACCTCTGAGCCTCAATAACTTCCACTGGAGATATTGGAGTCAAAGTAAACCTGGTTATATCCTCAATCACAGTTATTTTGTTAGTGTAACAAATATGCATAGATTTACGATCAAACTGACATGGTCTTCCTAACAAATATCACAAGCTTCCAGAGGTATAACGTCGCATAAGATAGAATCATGATATTTTCCGATCTTAAAGTTAATCAAGCATTGTTTATTAACCCTAATCTCTACACTACCATTTAACCAAATAATTTTATAAGGTGATGGATGTGTAGTAACAGACTAAGACAGTGATTTAACAAGATGATTGGAAATAGTATTAACAGAAGATCATCCATCAATAATCAGTAAACAATTCTTATCAATCACAAGGCAATGAGTATGGAAAATATTAATCTTTTGTACCTTGGTTTAGACCACTTGAGAGTTCAAATCTCTCAATGTCACATAGTTACCTTGTGTTTCTTGACCTTTTTCAGAAATGATAATTTATGATGATCTCTTCATCTACCTGTTCTTCCTCGCTTTCAAATTAAATGGGCATATCAGCATATTCATATTCTTCATCTCTTTCCTCAATGGTGGCTAGCAGTCGAGCATGGGGAAAATTAATAAAAACATGTCATCTTTCTTTACAATGAAAACAAGTAGGAGTGTTAACTAAAACCAAATTTGATGAAGAGATAGAGGACTTACATGAACTCCTCGAAGACTGTTAGTTTGAAGTCTGTGGCACCGTTCTTCTATTAGAGGAACTGTAAGTCATATTGAAGTAAGTCTAGACCGATCCTCAACCTCTCATTGGCGCCCCTATACCTCGGCTAGAGTTAGGGTTTCCAGAGTCAATCCCTAATCATTGATTGGGAAATACGAACTGTGGTTTTTTCGCCACATAGTGCTCTCAATTAACCTTGCTTTCATCAATAAATCATCCATGTAGATGTGATGTTGAAGTTTAACTGGCATTTGAAGGTTTTCACATAAGCATTCAATGAATCCAATTTTGATGAATGCATCGTCTTCTTTCATCACAATCCTTCTCATGGTCAACTCAATATCCTACCAGTATTCATCAACTGTACAATTTCCTTGCTTCATGTTGGTCAGATAAGAATATTTCTCCATCAAATAAGTATGCGAAACATGATAATGGCAAAGCTCGGTCTTCAATCTCTCTCAGGTGGAGATAGGTTTCTTCCTAGCAATTTGCCTCTTTTCTTTCACATTTTTCACCACTCGGCTTCATAATGAGTGAAGGAATAGTGCACCACCTTAACTTTTTATTTCTCCTAATAATTATTGAGTTCAAATAGATTCCCAATTGGTCACTCCCAATCTTGATACTTCACTGAATTGTGTTGATCGTCAAATCGAGTGATATCATACTTCAACCCCTTGATGTATCGAACAGAGTCTGGACTTGAACCTAAACTCGATCTGGCCCTTGTTCTCCATTGGGAATCATGGTGTCTATTGTGGAAATGCCTTCTTGAAGGCCCTCAGTGTGATCACCTTTCCGATTAATTGGAATCTTCATTGGAATTACTATAACCTTGGAATTCGTCTGCCATCTCCGCTAAACTGCTAAGAAAATAAACGGTTAGTAGTAAAAATTGTCCACCCCTCCTTCTTACCTATGTTTAGCAATATTTCTCACCAAGTGTATAGCACTCACAACTCACAAGGCGAAGGCTAATATAAGGGCAATCAATCAACTCACGGAAAATTCAGAAGAAAATTTAGGGGAAAAGTACTGCATATCTTATTTAAAAATATAACACAAAACTGGGATCTACATTTTAGAATTATAAATTCTAAAAATAATAAGGAACAATAAACAATTTGAATGGCCTGAAGTGGAGCTAGAATTAAGAAGATATGATCAAACCAGGAATGCTTTATATAGGCGACAAATAAGTTTCGAAAATTGAATTAATTTTTTATATGAATCTCCTTGCGAAAACTCTGGATTGGGGATTTAAATTTTTGATAGAATGAAGGGATCTGTAAACTCTCACTAAATCGTACGAATTGATCACAACTAGCCTTCGAGATTGCTCTCAATTCAAAATTTTGCTCGTTAACTAGTCCGTTGGATTAACTCACAAATAAAGTGTTCTTTGTTCATTAACTAGCCCACGTGATTAGTTTACAAAGGGTATTGATATTTAATTAACTCGAAGGATTAAGCAACAATGAAAAATGCCCGCAAGCAAGGAGTATAAACTCGAAAGTCTGAATTGTTTATTGATAATAATGTTATAAAATTTCGTAGATGGTCTCCCCTATTTATAGGGTATAATTTGGCTAGTAAAAATAGAAACCGAAAAGAATTATGGCCGCTTTAAGAAGCTAAAATCATATCTAACTATAATACCTAATTTAAATATAATTGATGACCATACTCATCCAAGTACATCAATCCAAATATTGGATGAATCTATCTTATCTAAACCTACCAAATCTAATTCTAATTAAAATAAAACTGAATATTCTAAACCCTAATTAAAATATTACCTAAATTCTTCTAAGCCAACATGACCGAGTTTATGAGATTTATTCATAAAAATATAATAAAATGATCACACTACCACATTAAAAAAAACAGTGGAAAAAGAGTATAGTGTTGACCTCCTAAAGCCCTAATTTAATAAATAAATTAAGAAAACTAAAATAAAGGATAATTTTGGACATCCTATCATTCCCTCCGCTGATGAAATTTTTTTCCCTTGAAACAAGAATGATCTCCAAAAATAATTGTGGATAAACGTCCCAGTCTATCCCTACAAAATTCTGCTAACAAATGGTAACTGGATGCTAACTAGGATGGTGAGGTGTCTTTGGCGAGGTAACTCGCGAAAATAATATCAATCCATGAAAAAAATGAATCAACTCATGATATATTGCTTGACTCACAAAATGATTATCAGCTCGCAAGTGAAGCTTCGGTTTTGGTGTCTCGCGCGTGTGTAAAACGCGCCCTCCAATGAACTACGCTTGAGATGCACTCGCCTTGGTGTGGTATTCAGCGTGAGGGAGACACTTTGAGTTTTTCTTCTCTTCCGCTGAACTTTCTTCTTCCTAGGTGTACTAGTTTCGTAGACGCTTCCAGAGATCAGTGAATATTGTTGCTGACGTAGCCAGAGAACTGACAAAGATCAAGGAAATGCCTATGAGTATCCAGCAGGTCGATGGGTCAGCAGTGGAAACTGGTCGGAGAAGACGGAGCAACTGGATCTAAGAGCGAGTGGAACAACAGCCATTGGTGGCGAAGATCGGTGTGCCAAAGTACGCTGGAGAACTCGAGGGCCGAGAGCTGGAGTCACAGGAGCTGAAGCTTAGTGGTGGTGGAAAGGAAGTTCGGCGGCAATAGCACTCTGATTTCTTATTTCCCCTAATTTTTTGATTTATTTTCAAAAATTAAAATACGGAAATGAAGGTACCAACTTTTATCGCCCTACGGTACCAACTGATTCTGAGTGATATGATGGTCGTAGAAACTTTTAATTTGCTCTGATACCAAATGATATAAATCTTCTTTCAAAAACTCTTGATTGCAAAATTTAAATCTTTGACCGAATGAAGGGATATGCAAACCCTCACTAGACTGCACGAATTGATCATAATTAGCCCTTAGGATTTCTCTCAATTCAAATATTTGCTCGTTAACCAGCCTGCAGGATTAACTCACAAATAAAGGGTTCTTTGTTCACTAACTAGCTCGCGGGATTAGTTTACAAAGGGTATTGATACTTAACCCGCATGATTAATCAACATTGAAAAATGCTTGCAAGCAAAGAGTATAAACTCGAAAGTTAGAATTTTTTATTGAGAATAATGTTGTAAAATTTTGTGGATAACCTCCCTTATCTATAAGGTATAATTCGGCCAGTACAAATAGAAACTAAAAAGAATTATGGCAGGTTTAAAAAGATAAAATCATATCCAACTATAATAACTAATTTAAATCTAAATCAACAAACCACTATACTCAAAGCCTAGACACAAACCTAATTGTCACATTCACTATATCGTTGTTCTTGCTCTCCTTCACCCACAGCTGTCAGGTGATGGTGGGTTAAAACGTATGAACATTAAATCCAGAGTAATACTAGGCATAACCATCTACCTTAGTGTAATTCTACCACCCGAAGCACGTAGCTATCTCCTTATAAGTCATAGACCATGCCATGTCCCCCCGGAAGAAAGTTGGCTATCATTCCACCAAACCTATTGACCCCTGTCATGACAATCGATAAAAACTCTATGGTGCACCTAGTGTACGTGGGGTCAACTTCTCTATGAAGCCCTTCAGCCCGATCCTCTTCAGGAGCTCTTTAACTAGTTTGTAGAGTTTGAGTTCTTTGAGGTTCCTCTAATCTGGGCACTTAGTCTCAAGGATGGGATGTTCCACAGGATGCTCCCATCGCTCCTGATGCTCCTTGAGGAGCATGCGCAGCCCCATAAATGGCTATCTAGGACCGGTCATTTGTCTACGTGGCATGATGAACAATATAAAGGACCAAAAATAACAAACAACAGTCCAACAATATCAAAAATTATCCCACACTCAAAATCTCCCACGAAATATGTAGTCACACTCAAGACCCTTCCATTAAGTCCTACACATGCAAATTTCCAAAATTTCCAAATTTCCAAGAGATTTTGTCCACGTATCCAGGTGAAGATCATAGATGAAATCTAATGAATTTATGCTCATGGAGTGTTTGAGACTCCTCCTAGAATAGATTCTAGAAATCCCTACCCCTCGAAAGGGATTAAATCAAATTTGAAGAAGAGGCCAAATTGAGTTTCTTGAAAATGTGGGATAAATATTTGTGGTTTTTGGTGCAATTTTGTATGGGGTTCGTGCGGAATCAAGAAAGGAAGAGTTTGGGACAAGTTTGAGGTAATTTGGTTGATAATTGAGAAAGTTATAGTGAATTTAGGAAAGGCATGGATAAGTAGTTCAGTTTTTTGGCTTGCTGGGTTTGTGACGAAAGGGAGTGTAGAACGAGGCTGAGGAACAAGGTTATTTATAGAATAAATTTTAATGGTGAACATGGACGGCATGGGCGGCAATCAAATTGCACAGCCCATACCGCATGAAAGCCCCGTGATGGCTTGCTTTGGCATGAACCGTGATGTGCAAATAGCCTCGTGCTTTGCATTCTGGCACAAGGCTTGGCACGGTCAATTCCAATCTGTTTCCTTCAAATTTTGTCACAAAAATCCCCGGTGTACTCAAAAACATGAAAGTCAAACATAGCAATGTTCCAACCAAACTTCATGACTAGTAATCCCTAAAAACACCACAAAAAATCAAACACATTACCAAAGATCACAAAAAATTCCAAAACCTATGAATACAAAATAAAAGCACCGTTTCTTTATTTTCCTCCACACGGCTTATTTTTCATGTATTTTCAAGATCTAACAAAAGTGGGTTGATGGGTCACCAAAATCGCCGTCCTTAACACCACTCATGACCACGTCCCTAAGGACAAGTCTCCACATTACCTCAATCTTACCCTTCACTCCAGAAGACACATACCAACCACATTCATTCTTCACAATGGTAGATACATTCATGTTGATTTTGGGAATAAGAAGGGGTTTAGGGATTTTTAAATCCTTAACCCACTTCCTTCTCCGCTACACGTTAGTGTTTGCAAGTGAAAGCAAAGCATTCTTAATTTCACAATGAACATCCAAATCATTCTTATAAACATTTGCATTGTCAAATTTTTGTTCAATAAGGATAGAACATGTAAGGTTTCTATATTGGGCAATACCTCATCACAATCGAAATCATGTGTCTTAGCCAATGTCGATCCCTTAGCACAATCCTTGGGTTTAGGAGGTGGTCGGGGATGTTTAAGTCCTTTACGCTCTCCACCAACCGCTACATGTTAGTGACCATAGAATTCAAAATGAAAAAATCATTACTAAACTCACGAAAGGCATAGGTGCCATCAACATTGTTTACACAATTAAAGACCAAAATATGATTCACCTTATCACCCCCATCCATATCATCAAGGAGCTCATCAAGGCATTCATTGTCACGAGTCATGCAAGAGTCATCATGTTGATCAAGTTCAACACATAGAGATATATCATTGCACATAAGAGAGGAAATAGGTAAACTATGCTTAGACTTATAAATCTCAAATCCGACCTGAACCACCCCCTCCCAGTGTCGTTAAACTGGAGAGGAGGATGTTTAAGGATAAAAGCTAAATATTTTTAATGTTGCTTCTGTTCCTACTACTGTACTAACTATGGGGTAGATAGTGGAACGAACGGGGTTGTCCACAAAAATTCTAGGAATCTACAAGTTTACTACACACAACCACGATCAGGTTGTCAATCCGTTCGCATGTTAGGAATAGCTAATATTGAAAAAACAAGTTTTTTGGGGGTGGTGTTTGAATAACAACTACAAGCATGCAAAATCACAAGAGAGTGAAACTATATAGAACTAGAACTTGGGGAATATCTGTGTAACATGATCGGTGTTATGTTTTGATCCTATATTCAATAACATTCAAGACATATAAGCCTATCATAGTGTTTATGACACGTGGGGTGGTCGATGGTCAATACGTCCTCATACCTGTCACGTTAGGTGCACATGTTTTCTTCCATCAGCACTACCTTCGTAATTAGAGGAGTTCAACAACGGCCCTTCCTGTTGTGTAGATTTGAATCTCCCCTGTACGATTACGTCTTGGGCACTCTATTACAAATTATTCTCCCTAGGTCTACAAAGGAAAAGGGATATGTACCTTATCGATGGCTCTAAGGTTGCAACTCACACTAACCATAGTTTACTACTAACACTATCTCTATCCATAACCCTTTGGGCTAATTTGTCGGCTAAGACTGGTGTATGGTCGATCGTAAAATTGACTCGGCCACCCACATGCAAACACCCATACGGTCCCAGATTATCGTTACTCCAAGCACATCTAGGTTTGCCTCCCCACAGATATCGATAAGTACGCCAAAATGAAAGTTGACTACGGTGTGTGCCTATCTTAGTGTGACAATCATGCAATTGATAAGAATATGAAGAACAAGCCAACATAATAATCATAAACATATTTTGATAGGTAGATCTATAGAATCTTCCAAAACAAACACCAAATCACGAATACAAATATAAACCCTTAGTTAATTAACAACTCCCTAATCATTGAACCCAAATATTTCATTGGATTCAATGCCTTTGGTAAAATAATAAGAGAGAAGAAAAGAAATTAGAGAGAAGGAAGAGTTTCTTTCTCTCTACACATACTCTTAGGATTCTAAAAATAAGAAAAAACTTAAACCTAGTAGACATAGGCTCATATACTCTAATAGGGAAGTGGGCCCCAAAAAATGCCCAAAACAGGACCAAAATAGCTCGTGTTGTCGGCTGGAAAAACTTCTAGATCATTTAAACAGCGTGGGCTGTGTGAATTCTTACAGACTGTTGGGTGGGAGTTATTTTCTTAGCAAAAGGGTGGCGCGACCATGTCTTTTTCAACCCATGGGTAGGTATTCGAATATTAGAACTGAAACGACACAGTCCGTGTAATATAGCACAGTCTGTGTCCATACCTAGCTTCACAAGGGTTTGAGGAGTGCACGGGTCGTGTTCCACTAAACGGCTTATGCCAAGAGGTTGTGGCACGGCCATGCTAGAGGGCATGGTCCCTTCCAGGTGCCTTTGGCAAGGCCATTGCTTACCTTTTGGTACCGACCTGTTGGTTGTTGCCTGTCGGCCAGTGCCAGCCATCGTGTCAGTTGATGTCGCCATTCCATCTTGAGAATGTTGAACTTCTACTCTGCCTTTTTCTGGCTCAATTCTATCTACTAAAACATTTTTAGGTTTGTGGCATTCTGTCTACTACCATCTTTGTGAATCACCTTCATCTACTACCATTCTTGCGAACGACCTTTGTCTACTACCATCCTTGCGAATGGTCTTCAAATATCTACTACCACCCTTTCGAATGGCCTGTTACAAACTACGCTAAAATTCTCACGAACAACCTACTAGTAAGCTCACAAAAGAAGATCTAGGTGCTCGTGAGGACAAAGTGTCCAATGGATCCAATTAAGTCTACAAAACTAAGAATTTAGATAAGAAAACCAACAACGGTCATGTAAGTCTAACTAAAACTAGTAATCAAACAAACAAAACATAATAACAAACGTGCCAAATTCAATGTTTAACGCATACACAAAGGTGCAGATCACGACCTTGTCAACATCATCCTCTAGGGTTAGCATTGCCAAATGAACATCTATTTTAGTCTTTGATGTTTTTAGGAACGGTCTCCCCAATAAAATAGGGGGTACACCACCATCGTGCACTACATCACTGGCATAAAAGTCCGCCGGAAACACTGAAAAGCCTACCCTAACCATGATATCCTTAACTATTCCTCCACGTCTAGCTTGGGAAATATCGACTAGTTAGACAGTGTCCCTAAGCTCACTTATGTCAAGGTTCTCATAAATGATAAAAGGAATCACATTGATAGAGGCACATAAGTCAATCATAGCATTCTCCACCAATTTACCATCTTAAAAAATGAGATCGAAAACCTTCTGGGGCCATCACACTTCCTCGGTATGTTTTTATGAGTTAAAGTGGCTACTCCCCCTATTTTCAATTGACTTACTTTTCTTAGTTGGTTTGATCATTCTTTTAAGGGATGCATTTTTAAAAACTTTAGCATAAGAGAGAACTTGTTCAATCACATCAAGAATCAGAATTCTAACCTTAACTTTCATGAAGACTTTGTGAATTTGTACCTCATTGGTTGCCACCCTTGGCCTTCCTCGTAGAACAATAGGAAGCGGCAGAGGAGGGATCATCCTTGCCACGATGGTAGGGAGCTCCTTGGAGGGATCTTCCTCAACAACCATTTCTTGTTCTTCAAGGTTAGTATTTTTGCTTTCCACAATAAGGTTGTCCTCTTGCATGATCTCCTTCACACCCTCGTGTACCTCCTTCCCACTTCTCAACTTCAAGGTACTCAAACTCCGTGGATTAACCTCAAGTTGGGATGGTAGATTTCCGGATTCCCTAGCCCCAACTCAGCTCAACGAAGAACAAATTTGACTAACTTCCACTCTGAATTCTTGATACTCGAAAAGGCTTTAGTGCGAGTTCCTCAATCTCTCTACTTGTCCGCTCCATGAACACAATGCTATTTTTTTTCAATTGAGCAATTGCATCTAGGATCTCCTCTCGATTCGACTTGTACAAAGTGACATTGTTGTTGAAAGTCCCTTCTCCCCTCTGGTAGGGTTGAGTTATTCAACCTCGATTGTAACCCTGATTTTCCTTGTGCCACCAAAAGTTAGGGTGATAGCACCATCTGTTGAACGACACGAGCATTGTAGTTCCATGTGGCCCCTACCTAGGCACTTTGGCACCATCTGTTTTGGCTGGCATGACCCATGCAGCATTATGGGGTCGTGCCAGTTCTTCACTTGTTGAACTTAGACTTCTTTCTCTTCTAAACTCGATTCCATCTACTCCCACATTTTGACTCGTGCCCTTCTGTTTCCTGACATCCTTGCAAATGTCCTTCTTCTATCAACTACCATCCTTACGGATGACCTTCTAAAAATCTACGCTGAAGTGTTTACGAGTAATCTAACAAATAATGTCACAAAATTATATCTAGATGCTCATAAGGACATGCCATCCACTAGGTCTAAATAAGTCTATTAAACTAAGGATTTAGATAATAAAATCGACAATGTCTATCTAAATCCCTTGTAATGTTAATCCAACTAAATCTAGCAATCAACAAACCAAAACATAATAAAAATTGTGCTAAATGCATTGGTTAACACATGTTTTTAGTTACAGATCAGATCTAATCCCCCGCGGTGAAGCACACATCCATTCGGGTAAATCAATATGATTTATAAATTGAGCAAACAGATGTAAAGACCAAATTTCTTCATGGGAATCTCGAGGATAGAATTCTAATGGCTCAATCGGAAGGGTTTGTCAAAGTTTGAGATGAAGGTAAGGTATGTCTTCTTAGAAAATATCTCTATTGTTTAAGGAAATCCCTGAGACAATGGTACTTGAGGTTTGATGAGTTCATTGTGCAAAATGGGTTCTCACGGAGTAATTTTGATAGATGTGTATGTCAAGGGGATTGATGGTAGTGTAATATTCTTGTTCCTATATGTTGATGACATATTGATAACGTCAAAGAACAAGAACGAAATCCACAACTTAAAGTGGATTTTGGGAAATAAGTTTGTAATGAAAGACAAAGGATCAGCCAAGAGGATTTTAGGGATGGAAATTACACAGGATAAGAGACGAGATGAATTATTTGTGTCTCAATGTGATTATCTTTGGAAGGTTGTGGCTAGGTTCGGGATGTCGGAGGCAAAGGTGGTAGAAACACCTTTGGCGGCTCATTTCATGCTTTCTGCAAAGATGTCGCCAAAGACCAAGGAGGGTCAAGCGAGTATTGAGAAATTTATTATGCAGGTGGTGTTGGAAGTCTCATGTATGCCTTGGTGTGAACACGATTGGATTTGGCATATTTGGCTAGCCTTGTGAGCCGGTTTATAGCCAACCCGATAAGAGAACATTGAGAGGCAACAAAGTAGGTTATTTGTTTTGTGAAGGGAACTTCAAACGTTGTCTTACAATAAAAACAGGTGAATGAAGGTGAGGTTAAGTTAAGAGGATACGTTGATGCAAACTTTGCGGGTGACTTGGACAAGAGGCGGTCATTGACAAGGTATGTATTCACCTTATTTGGTTGTGCAGTGAGCTGGAAGGTGCAATTACAATCAGTTGTTACATTTTCTACTATGAACGTCAAGCACATCACCGCCATTGAATGTTTGAAGGAACCACTTTGGTTAAAAGGGTTGATTGGGGTGAGCTCGGGAACGCGCGAAATGAGGTGGAGTTGTTTTGTGATAATCAAAGTGCGATACTTTTAACCAAGAACGAAATGTATCATGAGAGGATGAAACACTTTTACATAAAGCTACACTTCATTCGAAATATGGTCGCCCAAGGGTCCATTGTTGAGAAAGTGCACACGGATGAGAATCCAGCGGATATGGCTGCAAAGGAGGTGACGGGATCAAGTTTCAGCATTGTTGGGACTTGATCAATGTCATGAAGTTGAGCAACTAGTGAAGGATGTGGAGAATGGTTCGACAGAGATTCTGTGTGTTTTCGATTGTTGTTCGGCCCCTATTATTCATAAAATCAAGGTGGAGATTTGTGGATTTGTTGGTTTAAAATATGGGCGAGCCCACTCTTTATTTTAAGTGGTATACTTCCCCTCTGCCTTTGTACAATAATGTAAGCGACACTTGAAAAATGAGCATAATTCCTGTTTTGCCTAAGTGACATAAATAGGCGGGGGGCAGTAGCCGTGATCGGTGAGGGATTGAACATCTATAGAACAAACAATTTGGGAGAAAAAAAAGCATTGAGTACTTGTAATCTTGGATTGATCAATAATGAACCATTCTCAAACGGGACGTAGGATAATTTGTCCGAATTTGGGTAAAACTCATCGTCTCAATCTCTTCTTTATTTTTTGTCGATTACTCTTGTGCTAGTATATTTCGTATTCGTAGATGTACTATAGATTTCTTCAATGATAATAAACGGCTAAATTTAGAATTGGATTTTTTTTATAATTAAATTAAGATATAACCCGTATTACTAAGTAATTTCAAAAGGATTAAAAAAATCATGGAATAAATTTCTCATTCATATAATTAATAATTAATTTCTAAACAATTATACCTTACTAAAAAGGTTTTAAAATGTATTAATTATTAATCAGTACAGTACTAATTAATAATATTTTGACTTTTGTCGAAAGGATCCACCTTACTGAAACTAGATTAATAGCATAAAATGCATCAACTATATTATTTCATGAAAAATTAATTAAAAAAATATTATCATGAATAATATCTTAATTGTGTAATATTTTTTGTAATATGAAAAGTACACAGTCACTTTCTATATCTTCACAATCTACTATCCCCTAATCTATCTGGTCATCTCTCTATATATAAGAAAAAATATCCGGTGATAGGAATTCAACTATTCATACCCAATCACCATAAAATAAGTAAAGGATGATATCGGTAAGGGTTTTTTGTTTTGTCCTTATATTTTTGTTAGCTCTTCAAGTTGTGGAGTCGGACGTGATTCAGCCGGTAGAAGCGGTGGCCGCCAAGGTGCGTGTTGTGGGGACGAAAGGAAGCAATGCAGTACCACATAGGATGTTGAGAAGCGGCCTTCCCACTCCACCGGCTCCTCAACACAATATCCCGGGTCGCATGAAATAATTGAATTTTTCAGCTTCTGCAAATAAACTATGCCAGTTCTTTTTAACCGGAGTATCATAAATATGTGAGAGGAGTCACGCTTTTTTTTTGTCCCATAGACTACTTTGATTTTTTTTTTGGGTGCAATAGACAGTTAAATTGCAACTGAAAAGGAGATGAAAATTAATTAACATGAAAGTGTGTTTTGCATTTGGTGGTGGATCGATTACACCGGGAGACATGAATTAATTTACAGTATGTATACTACTTATTGATGTTCCTTTTGTTTCACGATTATCAATACATTATGATCCAATTTAGATAAGGCTAGAACTGGCAAAATATAACCGAATTCGAAAAATGAAAATTAAATAACCGAGTCGAAACTAAACCGACACCCGAATAGTGGGACCCGGTCAATAAACCAAAACCAAAATTACTCAATCGAACCGAACCCGAACTAAAATTGTCAGGCCCGATGGGACCCAAACCCAAACAAAACATGAACCCGAATCGAATCCGAACCCGAACCCGAAAAGGATCCGCATTCAAATCGAACCTGAATCTGAACCCGAAAAGGACCTGTACCCAAAGGAAACTTGATCATTCCCGAAGAAAACTTGATCATACCCGACTACTACCCGATTCGAAAGGAACCAAATCGATATTAAGAAGAATTTGAAGAGATTCAAATTAATGTTAACCCAGACCGAACAAGACCCGAATATAATTGAATAGTGTGTATATAATTTTTACCTTTTTAAATTTTAACTTGATTATATTAATTTGACAATAACATTACAATTATAAACAATAAAATACATTATTGTTTATTATTATGTTATAAACATTCCAATAACGCATAAATTTAAAATGTGTAATAAATGCCAGAAATAGATGAAAGTATTTTAACAGTATATTTTTATGTATGTATTAAATGAAAGAACATTGTAAATTATTACTTTATAATTAATTTCAAAAAAACTGATAAGCTAAAATTAATATTAATTAGTTATTTTATTTTTTTGAAAAAAATTCATACAATATAATTAGTTATTTTATTTATTATTTAAGACTCATAATTTATGATTAGTAAAATATTTAATTTCAATAGAAAGTCGGTCAAAATTATTTATATAATGTAAATTTACTTCCTAACGGATTTATTGGTAATATATTAATATTGCACTTAATTAAGAAAAACACAAGCATGTATTTGTATAAAAAGTTTGCAATGAGTGAATTAGATAAAATAAACTTTGTCAAAAAGTTATCAATCAGAATTTGATTAAATAAAAATCATACATATATAATTATTATTAATGAAACATAACAATAAACATATCTAATAATAATTATTTATATAATAATATTATTAACATATTTTAAAATTTTATTAATGTTTTGTTATTTAAGTTTAATATAGTATTTTTTAAAATGTTTTGCAAGCGGCCTAACGTGAATGTGTATATATATATAAATATTCATAGATTAAAAATATAGACTAAATTTTTTAAATAATAAATAATATAATTAATTCAAATATAAATATAAATATGTCGTGTAAGTTAGGATTTTTATGAGTTAGGATCAACAACAAAAATAGAAAAAACATCTAAATACAAACTATTTCATTTCCTTAGTACATGATATAATTTTTAAGGGATAATGCCTATGCATTATACTTATACATATACCATATTTTTCATAGTAAAACCGTTTTTTTTGTCATTTTAAAAGATCAAAAGTATACATTAAAATTTTGACTACATAAAATATACTATGTACATATATCAGAGATTAGTTCATCGAGAAAGTTTACTAGAAAAGTAATATATTAAAAAAAAGTATTCATTTTCATAATAATGCATGTTTGCTATATTAATCTGATCAAGATCAGAATTCAATATATCAGAATCTGATCAAACTCGACCCGAAAGAGGATGTGCCCAAAAAAGTATCAAAATTAAATTGACTCAAACCAAACCCGACCCAAATCTGATTCAAAAAAATGTATACCCGAATTGTACTTGAAACTGAAACAACCTAACCAAATTTGATCCGCACCCGATTCAAAAAATTTATACCTGAATTTTCCCAAAATCGAAACAACCTAAACCAAACTTGATCCGATCTAATAATTTTCAAAACTATCGAATGATAGTCGAACCCGAACACACCCGATCATGACCTGATAATGGGAGGTCGTCGTCGTATCTCTCAAAGATGTAATTTTTAAACCCTTTTACTTACTAACTGCAATTAAGTAGCTAGTGGCAAGTGGGGATCGTCCACAGAGACGGGGGATATTCTCAAGTGTTTGCTCATAAAATGGTAAATACTATGCTAGATATATAGAT
>JAULKM010165039.1:0-16121 GCA_032355605.1 Rubia tinctorum | reverse complement strand
GAGCTGTTTCTTCTTTAGGTGCCTTTTAATTATATAATTCCAGTTTATGACTTGTACAAGTTATATTGTTTCCCACTAACTAATCATGACTCCATTGCTGAATGGTGCAGGCATACTTCCCGACGATCAATCAGTTAGAAGGTCTTCCGATTAACATACAGGATGTGAAGGGTAAGGAATGGATGTTTCAGTTCCATTTTTGGCCCAACAACAGCCGGATGTACATCTTGGAGGGCGTCACTCCTTGCATACGGAACATGAACCTACAAGCTGGTGATACGGGTAAGAAGCCAAAAAACTGTATTTCCTTGAGAATTGTAGTTTCATATGTTGTGCATTTATTGTGCATTTATTGTGGTGATTTATAATTCTACGTTGTTCGGTGAATTCTTTTAACTATCTTCTGCTTTGTAGCCACTTACTAAATTTTTGTTGATGAATGTATGCTTTAATAAGTCATTTGTTATGGAGTGAAATACTGATGTTCATCAGTCACATTCAGCCCCGTCGCCACCGTCTTCTCTGCCCCCGTAGGCTAAACCAGGTTATACTCCTTGATTTGTACACTTATAATTGTAATAAACTATGTATTTAAAAATTAAAGTCTGAATTACTCAAAGTTTTAGAATACCTACATTTCTACCATTTGCATAAAAGAATATGAGAAATTATTGTGTTAGACTAATTAACAGTTTGGCCAATCATGAAATATCTTCTTTTAATAATTTTTTGGATCAAATTATAAATATTTATATATTGTGATGCATTTAAATTTTTTTTAGAATTATACTAACCCCATTGCAATAAATATAAATAAACATCAAATCAATGCATAATAGTTAGTTTGTCCGGTGATCATTTGGTGGTTTTGAATTAATTGTTTTTTTGTGATGTTTTTGGGAGTTCGAAGTTTCGGATGATTTTTTTATGTTGTTAAGAGGATGCATGCTAGGTTAAATGGATTACTTGTTTTTGCATTAGTTTTGATGCTGATTTTTCAAATGAATTTATCTTTTTTTTATGGGGTGTTTGATTTAGAAATTTTCTCAATTAGCACATTCATTTAGTTTTCCCAAACCCTTGTTTGAGTTGCATGGTATGTTAGAGCTTGTAAATAGATGCCACTTTTTAGAAGATATAGTGAGATAAGTAGGTTTATTGATGCTTGTTTTGTCAATTTAAGGACTTCAAAACTTAATATTTGTTTGATCATATAGCCTAATCTTTGTTGGATTAGATTAGGGTTTGTTTTGTTTTGTTCACGAGTTAACATTTGGATGATGAAGATTATACAGGAAATGAAGCTATTACTGAGTTCACTTTACTCGCATGGGTGATGATGTCAGAGCTGCATAGCAAAGCGAGGAGATCTAAACGGCTTGGTGATCTCCAGCACACTTATGAAGAGGAGATTGGCTCGCGCCACAATCGGATCCAAATAGAACCACCCGAAGAAGAGAAAGAAGCTGGGGTTATGCCATTGCAGTTGTAGCTAAATGACTTTCAGTAATAACACCTGCTAGGCTAGCCACCAAAGACATATGCCAAGGAGGGGTTTAAGTTGATAGATTTAGACCCATAGCCACCTTGCAATGTCGTTGGAGATTAAGTTCTAAATCTACTCCTTAAATATATTTTTATACTTAATAAATTAGGTTTAAGAGTAAGAGTAGATCTCCTAACATGTGGTTGTCCATAAGTTATGGACATGCCACTATTTTTAAACTTATATAATGCATTAGTTAAGTTACATACTCCTTCATTCAAATACACATTAAAATGTATTTTTTTATATTTTCACATTCAAATACACATTATTACTTGTTTTAACTTATACTCCGTATAATACAATATTTAATTTTTTAAAACATTACTACATGGACGAAAACATAAATGTCAAATAGTAATTGTGCAGTTTAGTATGTGACCGAGGGAGTACATGTTTTTAAAGATTTAGGAAAATAAAACACGTTTAATCTTTTTTATTACTATACATTATATTAATAGAAAAATCTATTAAACATTACTAAATGAACGGAAAAATGAATTGTTGACTCTCTTTCTATCTTATAAAGTATAATTATTAAAATATAATTAAATGAAATAGGTCTTTATCGAGCATTACAGAGATAAATTAATGATTAAAAGGGGATAAACGAACACTTATGAAAAATATGTAAATAAGAGAAATGTAGAGATAAAAAAGAAATATATATATATATATATATATATATTTAAGAGATAACTTGATACTTTAAAATCACAGGGGGATGCGATAAATGTTAAAAGGTAAAATATTATTATAAATATGGAGAGACAATAGTATAGAAGTGAAGATATAAGTATAAATATAAATATAAAAATAAAAATGTATTTAGAGGAAATGATACAAATTGTTCGAATAACTACATTTCTACTATTGACATAACATAATATGTATCATAAGACGATTTAATCAAATTAATATAATAAAATATTACACAATACATCAAGAGTCATCAGTGAAATATATAAAAATTTAAGTGTCACAATAAATATTACACAATATTTAAAGAACCATTCATAAAATGTATTTAAAATATATACCACTAACACCGCACATCGCGCGGTGCTCATCCCGGTAGTTCATCTCTAAGTTTGAGATGATATTCAACGAAAAATGCTTTTACACCAAGTTTGGTTTTGATTTACTTAATCATCATCTCTTTCATACAAAATTTTAATGTTCAAACCATACATCTACTATTAAAAATAATGAAATTTAAAATATTTTTTTGATAAAGAATAATCTGATATAGTGGAACATGTCGATAGTTTTCATTATAAATTTTCAAGGTACAGTGGTTTGTGAAAGTGCACTTGTGGAAGATTCAATTTCATTGGTTGCAGGGTGTGTTTGATGGAGTTGTGCTAATAAGCAAAACTGACTTATTTTCAAAGCAGAGAGAGACGTTTATGCTTTTTTCCCAAAAATCATTTCTGCCTTTAAAATGAGCTGTTTTTGAATAGATTATAAGCAAAACAACTTTGTTAAGAAGATATTTTCTTATATTTTGTGGATATCTTGTACCCTAGATAGAATCATTTTTCACTTGTGATTCTATACACGATGCCGATATATTGTATCTTTGTACCATCAATAAAATCAACCGTTTATATTTTACATGGTATCAGAGTCAAAGGTTCTGAAAACCTAATTTTTTCAAAACCAAAATTCGGCCATATTTTCTTCTTTCTTGCCTCCGCCTCCACCATGCTCTACAGCCGCCACCTACGCTCACCACGCGCCGCCGCTGAAGCTACTCAGACGCTACCACTGACATGGAGCTCTACAATTAAGTTGATGTTGAAGACTTGGGTGCCGATCTTGCCGATCAAACCATTGTCGCCGGAGCAGACGCTTTGAATCTCAACCTCAGAGCCAACGTCGTCGTTCATGATGTCCTCATCACCAGACAACTCGTTGCCGTCGTCCAAGGCTTTCTAGCTAGAGGTTCTCTGTCGCTGCTCCGGCTGCCGACATCCTCCACCTTCCCGAGGTTACAGCCGTCGATGTCGTCATCTTTCAGGTAGTCGTTCAAGTCGTTGTCGCCGCCGCCCAGGCACTCTGCCTGTCCGCTGGCGATTCATCTCATGCCCTGCCAGTAACTCATCCCTACTATGTGCATCTATCGGATCATCCAAGTTTGACTATTTCTCTGGTGATCTTGAAGGGTAGTAGTTTAATGATTGGAGTACCTCTTTGCTCAATGTGTTTTCTACGAAACATAAGTTTGGTTTTCTTGATGGCTCTATTGTCAAGCCTTCACCTGGTGAACCACTTTATAATGACTAGAATAGTGTGAACTCTATGCTTGTTGGTTGGATTGTTCATACTCTTGATCCTTCCATTTGTTCTATTATTACTTATTGTGCGTCTGCTAAGGAATTTTAGGATGACCTTAAGCAACGTTTTTCTGTTGAGAAAGGTCCGTCCATGTGTGGGATTCCTGCGGAAATTTACACTTAACGTCATAATGGTCAGCGTGTTTCTGATTATTATGGAAGGTGCAAGAAGCTGTGAGATGAATTGTTTGCTTACTTGTCGCCTTAGACATGTGTCTGTCCCGCTGCTGCTATTGCCATTAAGGAGCGTGAGAACAAGGTGGTTAATCAGTTTCTCATTGGTCTAAATAATGGGTATTATACTCTCAGATCGCATATCATGGCACAAGATCCCTTGCCTGCTATTGGTCGTGCTCACTCGCTTACAATTCAGGAGGAGAGTCACAAGACTATCATCAATGCCCTTAAATCCACTCTGGACACCATGGCATTTGCCACACGTCGATCAGTGTCGTTACCTAATTCGAAGCCAGCCACCGGCCCGGGAATTTTGCTCGTCGCCGGAGTTGATAAAAAAACCTCATGTGTACTCATTGCAACCGCAAGGGCCACGATGTCACTACCTGTTTCAGCATCATTAGTCATCCCGACTGGTTTATCGAGAACATACCTCCAGGATCCAGTCCTAGGGATCAGAACCAGCAAATCTGCACCCCTGCTACCATGCCGTTCGCCGGAGTCGCTTGCCAAATTAACTGCAAATTTAAAACATCTGGTTTTGCTTACTGAGAAATTGTATATTACAGGATATCAGCATGAGAATGGTGATTGGCGTGGGTGATCAGCAGGGTGGGGTTTATTGGTTACACTAACTGAGAGCTCTACCATCTCTATCGACGTCTATCTCCATTATCGTCGTTGTGTCTTCATCTTTATGGCATCAACGCTTTGGCCATCTCTCCTCTACTATTATGTCTACTATCCCAGTAATTGCTTTAAGTCATAGTGATTTGAATAAAACTGCTCCTTGTCAAATTTGTTATCGTGCAATCTAAAACTAGTTTCCCGTTAAGTAATTTTAAGGGTAGTCGTTTATTTAAACTTATACATTGTGATGTTTGGAGGCCTTATGCCTCACCATCTTCTAGTGGAATATTTTCATTTTAAACTATAGTTGATGATTATTCCTGAGCTATTTGGATTTATTTATTAGATTCTAAGTCTCATGTACCTGACAAGATGAAGAAGTTCTTTGCTCACGATCAGACACAGTTTCGTCGTCCAGTTCAACGTTTTTGAGCTGACAATGGAACTGTGTCTCTTCCTCTCAAACCTTACTTTGTAGAGAAAGGAATTCAGTTCGAGACTTCCACTATCTACAAGCCATAACATAATAGGTGAGTGGAACGAAAACACAACCATATCTTAAACGTGGCTCGTGCTCTTAGTTTCCAAGCTCTTTTGCCAATTGACTTATGGGGAGAATACATTCTTACTATTGCCTACTTGATTAATTGCACTCCAACACCAGTGTTGAATGGTCGTTCGCCTCATCAACTTGTGCATGGTCGCACCCTAGTTTGCAGCTATCTCTGTGTGTTCGGTTGTCTGTCCATTGTTTCTCAGCTCTCAAAGCCGCGTGATAAGTTTGCATCCCAAAGTCGCAAATGTGTCTTTCTGAGTTATTCGCTTGACTTGAAAGCTTGGTGTTTTTATGACTTGGAGTCTCATACTGTGTTAGTAGAGATGTTGTGTTTTAAGAATTTTCTTCATACACATTTGCTACTGATATGACTGCTTCAGTTGATTTGGTGCACTCGCCACCACCAGCCTTGTACGACACCTTGCTGCCGCCTGCTTCGGTGCCACCGCCGCCATCCTCTTGGCTGCCTCCAACTCTGACTGTGCCGCCATCAACGTCCGCTCCGCCGCTGCACATAGGGATGATCATGGGTCAGGTCTAATAAGACCCGGACCTGACCCTAAAATAATTTAGTTAGACCCATACCCGACCCGGGCTCATAGGGTCTAAAAATTTTAGACCCGTACCCAAACCCGATGGGTCTAAACGGGTCTTGGGTCTAAAAAGGGTCTCAAGTGAGTCTAAAATTCTATTTTTTTCTTCACTAAGCAAAAATATATTTTTTCTTAAATACAAATAATTCAAGTTCAATTTGCATATGAATTAATTTTTCAAGAAAAAAATGTGCAATACATATACATATTATTTATTGGATTAAAAATAAAAATATAGAGAGAATATGTAAGTAATTTAGAAAAAAAAGTAAAAATAGGTTTATATGGGTCTACGGGTCTGGGTCTAGGTCTTAATATTTTAGACCCAGACCCACATTTTAAAATCTAAACACATACCCGGACTCGGACTTGATTGGTCTAAATTTTTTTGACTCATACCCGACGCAATGGGTCTGGGTCGGGTCCTAGACCCATGATCATCCCTACTAATGCCGCCTGCGCCACTGATGATTTAAGCCGAACCTCGGGCGCCTCTAACTCAGCTGTGGTCCAAGCTATGGTCTGCACTTCTGGAGTCGAGATTGGCTCCCCCTTAGCAGCTTGTTCTGTCTGATTCCAAAGTTGACGTGTCTCCGCTACCATGGACAACTCGCCCGCCTAGTACTCGCATTCTCCAGCCACCAGTTAAATTGATGGACTATGTTTACACTGCTACTTGCGATTTAAACCTCCTATCTACAGCTCTCACATCCACGCCTGAACCGTCTTCAGGTACTCGTTACCCAATTGCTGATT
This sequence comes from Rubia tinctorum, assembly GCA_032355605.1. Taxonomy (NCBI): domain Eukaryota; kingdom Viridiplantae; phylum Streptophyta; class Magnoliopsida; order Gentianales; family Rubiaceae; genus Rubia; species Rubia tinctorum. Next base: position 9,524 of record JAULKM010165039.1, on the reverse strand, counting down.
ATCTTTCTTGTAATAATTGTTTGGTTTAGCATTCTAGATTTTTAGTTGCAGTTACAAATGACTCCAACCCTGTTATGTATTCTGAGGCCTCTCGTCATTCTCACTAGCAAGCGGCAATGACAGATGAGATTGATGCACTTGTGCGGAACAATACCTGGGTTATTTCTCCTCTGCCACTTGGTAAATATGGTATTGGAAGTAAATGGGTGTTTCGAACCAAGTATAAGTCTGATGGTTCGATTGAGCGTTATGAGGCACAATTGGTTATTCTTGGAAACCGTCAGATTGAGGGCCCTGATTATACCGAGACCTTCGCTCCAGTTGCTAAGATGAGCTTGGTTCATCTTTTCTTGGAAATTGTTGTTATTGGTAGATGAGATCTTCATTATATGGATGTACATAATGTATTTCTGTATGGGGATTTGGAGGAGGAGGTCTATATGCTGCCACCTTCTGGTTATACCCTTCCTGCGCTTGGTCTGGTCTGTAAGCTTTGAAAATCTCTTTATGGTATTCGACAGGCTCCTAGGATCCGGTTTGCTAAGTTTGCTACAACTCTTTTCATCTTTGGCTTTGTTCAGAGTAAAACGGATTACTCTTTGTTTATTTACTTGTGTGATGGTGTTTCCCTCTATGTCTTAGTTTATGTTGATGATTTGATCATTGTTGGTTCTTCTCCGACTCTGATGGCTGAGTTTAAGAAGTATTTATGCCCTTGCTTTCATATGAAGGATCTTGGTGTTTTGAATTTTTTTGGGGATTGAGATTGCTCGGAGACCAAATGTTATGTTTCTTTGTCAAAGGACATATTCTCTTGACATATTAACAGATACTGGTTTGTTGGCTGCCAAACCTACTAATTTTTCGATGGAACAACAACATATTTTGGCGTGCGCAGATGGACCGGCTTATACTGATCAAACAAAATATTGATGGCTTGTTGGTATGCTAATTTATCTTATGATCACTTGTCCAGAGCTAAGTTATTATATGCACACTTTGGCACAATTTAAGGAGCATCCACGTGTGGCACACTGGTAGGCTGCACTGCGGGTTTTGCATTTTTTGAAGAGTCATCCAAGTCAAGGTTTATTCCTCTCTTCTAAAAACTCGCTTAAGCTTACTACATTTTGTGACTCTGATTGGGCAGCTTGCCATATTACGCGTCGTTATTTGACTGGATATTTTGTTATGCTTCAAAAATCCCCTATTTATTGGAAGACAAAGAAACAACCTATTGTTTCTCGGTCTTCGGCTAAAACTGAGTATCATGATATGGCTGTTGCGTGTTGTAAGTTGCTTTGGCTTAAGTCGCTTCTTCGATCTTCAGGCATAGGAAACTCTTCTCCAATGCGTTTATACTGTGATAGTCTGGAAACTCTTCACATTGCAGCCAATCCCGTGTTTCATGAAGGTACGAAGCACATTGATATTGATTGTCATTTTGTTCATGATTTGGTACAGTCTGGTGAAGTTGTTACCCATCATATTCGCACTTCCAGTCAACCTGTGAGTTTGTTTACTAAATCTCTTGGACGACATGCATTTCAGACTCTTCTTGGAAAGTTGGGCATTCGTGATCCACATGCTCCAACTTGAAGAGGAGTGTTAAGGAGATATTTTGTTATATTTTGAATATATCTTGTACCTTAGATATAATTCTTTTCCATTTGTGATTTTGTACATGACGCTATATATTGTACCCTTGTACTATTAATAAAATCAACCGTTCATATTTTACAAGCTTATAATCCCTGCTAAACACACCTTGTAGTCCAATATAACATCCTTGTAGTCATCGTAACTCTAAAGGAGCGATCATTGTGAGCCAACTCTTGATTGACAACATCCAAGCTGCAATTCTCCTTCACTATCTTCTTTTTCATCTCTTGTAGCCTCAAGCCCAAAGCAACCTAAGAATCATACTTACACTAGCTTGCGCAAATTCCATAACCCTTTTAGCAGCAACCAAATTTTCATAAGCTATGTCAACATGGGCTAGATTCCTTTCCAAAATCCTGAGTTGTGTTCACTCAGTAACCTTGGCAGCCACGACCTTCCTCCATTCCCTCTCTTGACTAAGCAACCTAGCTAGTTCCATCAGCTGTTGAACATTAGCAAACTCCTATTGCCGGCAACATCCACCGGATTATTGATACACACTTAGTGAGACTCTTCTTCTTATCCCAGGTGGAGGCCAATTGCTACATTTCATTAGCACATCCCTCACATATCTATCCACACGACTTATCTACCTTTTTCGATGGGCCTCATAGTGGAAAGTCTTCATATACCTTGAAACCTCCCGCAAATCATCAAGGTAGACTTGGATAGACCCAACAAGGGTTATCGCCTTGCACGACATCAAAAATTCCCCCTACCTCCTACACCCTGGTATTGAGCCCTCACCAAGCGGTACTCCGCCGGATAAATATACATCACCCTAGAAGGATCACCCAAGTCATCGCTAAGCTTGTCCAAATTAGGACCTGCCTTAGATACATCACCTGAGAAGTAGTAATAGAGACTGGCCCAACAATTGTTGACAAGGAACGAACACTAACAAATCTATTAACCCACTCATGCACACGTCGTACACTTTGCAAAAACAGGAACATGGAGGGAAGTTCGTATCTTCATACGACACTGACTATATAATGGATGTTACCTACACACAACAACCCAAACTAACTCAATACATACGCAGAGAAACTCACAACATAAGGAAAATTAGCGCAACCCCAAAACACAATGCCAGTAGCAAAAGCACATTAGAATAACAAAAACATCTTTCATACATCGCCATTTCAATGACTGCATTATCCTTTTGAAAAAAGGCTTAGTTACGAGCTTGATCATCCAGCTCAGCTTGAGACGGGGTACAATCATCATCCTACATCACTTCACCAACATTAACAATGACATCAAAAATATGATGCGGTTGACAATCCTCCAGACATAAACAAAGCTCCTCTAAACTGAGGGGTGGCTCAGGCTCTCCAGGTAGTCCATTAGAGGGGCCCATAATCACCCACCTTTGCCTAGAATATCATATCCACCTCTCTCTTATGCCAGTTAAAATTCTTCTGGATCTTTGGCATAAGAGGCAGCTTATTCCCAGACCTGGGTTCGAACCTCACAAACTGTCATACCTAAGAACCCACCGATTTCCTGGGAAGCATCAGTGATCTCCGTGACCATTTTGAAAAAACCTCGGGTCTTTAGAATCTTGTAGAGTGGCATCCTTACATAAGAGTGTTAACCCCCCCCTCCCACACACACACACACACAATTTAAAAATGGGAATTTGATTCACGAAGTCGTGCAACTTCCTATAGTCAAAGTTGCTCTCGAGTAGTTTCAAGTTGATACATCAATCCATCACCCTCTTTGCCTTTTTCTCTAGATCCTCCGACGTCTGAAATCTGGAACCCAAGGTCGACAAATCATTCACAACCTACTAAGGGAGAAAAACACCATAGACATCCCATCAAGACACACATACAAACAAAGACACATCAATAAAAAACATCACCGACAGTTGAAATATGCTCGGTCACGGGAAGATCATTAGTAAGTATGACAACAACATTACCACTTTCATCCATAGTCTTACTATGATGACTATGAAGAGAACATCGCCGATTCTTTGCCAACTCTATTGATTTTCCTGAAAGACCATCAGCGGAACGATCACACCTGGGTAATGGCGAATCCCTCTTACTTCGTCTCTCCACTGATGGTGCGCTATTAGGGCTAGGCTAAAATTGGGAATGTCCATTGTGTAATGCTTGAGAGGACCATCTCTATATGCAGCCGCTGAAATGGTAATGCTTGAGAGGACCATCTATATATGCATGAAGTAGGCACACACACATATAGTTATATACCGTCGTCCAACTAACAGACTATTCTTACTCGATGATGAAGGCCCTAGTTAACATTAAACCTATCACCAGTCTACCAAAATCTCCTCACCAAACTGTCGTTTTAATCAGTGTCGGCTGATGGAATACACAAACTTTGGGCATCCCCTAAAGTATAACTTAAAGCCTGAGTATGAAGGCATCATACAAATGTTCATAAGAGAACATATATGTTCTGCTTACCATGGTTGGAAAGCTGACAATAACTCTGGAGACTATCGTGAAGAAGGAAACCCGGATTTCAAGAAATTCAGCCAGTGCCCAAAACTTCACAATTCAAAATCTAGAGAAAATGCAGAAGGAATAATTAAAAAAATGTGCAACTCCAATACCTATTAATAAGGAGAAATATCAAATCCCACTTCCCAAAACACTCAACCAGTACGGTTGTAAATCAATCAAACTGTACACCCAAATCAAAAAGGCGCTAGACAGGCGGCGTTTCGAATAATTGAAAAGATTCAAAAACCAAATGCACCCGTAATGATTACCATGCTTATGTAGAAACCTCTCCAACTACCTACATTTGAACGACCACATCAGCCTACCATGTCACGATGAAGACAATTACCCATGAAGATCTCAAGATATCACATCACATCCACGGAGAACGGATGAACATCTCCAATCATCACCTCGTTTCAATACACAACGGTGACAAGATCATATAATGTTTTCCCCATAGCACCCACTACTCTACCCTTTAACACTTCGTGGGTAAGGGATTTATGGCATATATGTGACCTTAAAAGATAGACCCAACTCACAAAGAGCTCAACAAAGTGCTCCTACAAGTGAATAGCGAACAATGATCAACAACATCGCTCCGTACACTAAATGTTATTCGCATAGAGAATTATCAGGCCATGACCACACAAACGGCTACCACTCGACCCACGATCGAAAGAACGTGGCCCACGACACATGCACTTAGAATAGTCATACACCCACCATGATGGCCACGATTAACATGTCATGCACAACATATAACACCCAAAAAATGTATGATGATAAAGCTTATAAATGGACGAAGGATTAAGGAATCAAGGTAAGTAACATTGAGCAACATGAGAGATTAAATACAAATATTCAGTACTGACATAAGCATCCGAGATTTTACCCCGGATCCAATCCAAAATATTCTTGCAGGATCAAAGTGCTCCTGGTTAGTTACCAAATGAGGCTGTCACCATCATTTGGAGGAAACTCACCACAATAGAAAAAACCATCTATTTCTCTCTCAATCTCACCCAAAGCATGCAAAGTCCTTTCAAGATAATTTCTCGGACCTTCAAACATTACCTACTTCACTCACTATATATTTTCCTAATACCCATCAATTTCATCCAGACACTAACTTAACTTAGAATCAAGAGCATCATCTTGTTTTAATCACCATAAAAACGACGTTGTACCAAAATCGCCATTAAATCATCACCGTCAACACCCTGAATCACCATATCAATACAAAACCACCAACATCACATGTACCATTGTCACCACCAACAACTACTCCCTCACCATATTCATTCATATGACAATTTATTGCAACAAAAATTGAAATAAACCTCATTACTTCATGATAACTTTTGCCCTGGCCTCCTTTATCTATTCAATAATCTTCTCAAACACCTCTTTTGTAACTGCATTCTCCAACGTCGTCAACACGTTCTCCACCAACTCCTTAGCCTCCTCCAAACCGGATAACGTGCACACTCTGACCTCTTTTATAATCTTGAGCTCCACCCCCGTGTCGAACCTATCATCTAGTTTCAAATTAAATATTGTCAACTCATGCAAAAAACATTACACTCTGTCGCCATCCAAATCTTACGGGAATTAATCGATCCAACATAGGAAGGTGAAAAAAAAGAAGAAAAGAACATCGTGAATAGAGATGGAATAAAATGACTTCAGTTTGTACGCATATGACGTGAAAAATATCACAATATCTAGTTTATTAAAATTGGAGAAAACAATCCTTATTCTAGTGTTTTGGAATAAAAGTACAAGGCATCCCCCACGCAAAAATAATGTGTGTGTGCCCCAACTTAGGGTATATTTGGTATAACTGTGCTTATAAGTATAACTGACTTATTTTGACTTATTTTTGAAAGCACAGGGAGATCAGTTTCTGTTTTCCCCCAACAATAGCTTATGATTTTATTAAAGAAACGTTTTTTTAGCAGTTTACCAAAAAAAATATTTAACCTACCAAACACAGGTAATTTTAAATAATTGCATTTCTTATATTTGGTTTAATTTTTAACACTCACACGCTTATTGTTCATCCACCCATTATTTTTCTTCCTTCCTTACGTTAATTTTCTATACTCATTTCATTCACAATAAATTCATGTGTAAAAAAAAAGTCTGCCATAAATAAAGAAACATAAGGAATATAAATTATAGAGAAAAGTGTGTTTTTAACTCTATGCTTTGTTCGAAAATGCATACTCCCTCCGTCCCTCTTTTAGTGTCTTACTTTCTCTTTTGTCACTATTCAATGATGATTTTATGATTTTAATATCTTAAATCATGTTTAAAAATAAATTATGAAAAATAAATATTCTAAAAATGTGTTACGATGAATGTAGTAGTACCTCATGTGATATTTTCACATAAATTTATATATTTTTACAATACAAACAACATCAACTTTATCGATGAATAGTGATGTAGGACAGTAAAAATGGACGGAGGGAGTACAATACATTAGCTAAAATAACTAAATTTAGTACTCCATCAAATCAATCAAACCGACAAATAATACTCAATAACACAACCTAGGAGGAAAAATAAATTATAATAAACTGTAATTTTTCTATCTCCATGTGTAGAAGAAGAGGGGAAAAGAAGGCCCGGGAAAGAATTTTAGCTTTGATGGAGGGAGAAGTTTAACTCATTGATTTCTAGTACTCCCAGTCCTATTTTAAAAAATGACGAAATCATTCTTCAGACGGTACTCGTGAATCGAGAAAACGACATGTTACAATGTGCTAAATCATTCTTCAGACGGTACTCGTGAATCGAGAAAACGACATGTTACAATGTGCTACTCCCTCCGGTTGCTTAAGATTGGCTCCCAACAAAAGGGCTCAATATTTAAGAAAAGTAAAATGAGTGGTAGAGATTGTATTGGGAGAGTAAAAAGTAAATTGAGTGGATGAAACAATCTAGGATTTGTCAAATATAGAAAGGAGTCATTGTTAAAAAACCAACCAAAAAAGGAAAGTGAGTCAATGTTAGAAAACCAGAGGGAGTATGTCTTGCCTCCTCCATTTTATTCAAATCTACATAAAATCTTTTATTTAGTTTAAATGTCGACATATTTAAATAGTTATATTAACAATAATTTTATCATATGAAATATGTTTAGATTCGTTGTAGTATTTAGTTCTTAAATATTAATTTTTTACATGTCATTATTGTCTGTAACTACACATATTTACAGTCAAATACTCCCTCTAATTTTGTATTTATGGCACCATATTTTTAGGTGCGTGGATTTAGGTGAAGAAAATGAATAGATGAAATTGAAGGTAGAAAGTAAAAGGTAAAATGAGTGGATGAAATTGAAAGAATCTTGTCAAAAATGGAAAGAGTGCCAAATAAAAAAAATCAATTTATACTAAATATGTCATAAATAACAAAACAGATGGAGTATATTTATTGGACAACATGAAAAAAATTCTACTCCCTTTGTTCATTAATATTTGGCACATCACTTTTTGGCAAAACTTTTTAGAAAATATCAATTGTGTGGTGCAAAATAAATAAGAAGAAGGAAAAGTAAAATGAATGGTGGAAATTACCTTAAACTATACTAAACGTGAAATGTGGCAAAATAAAATAAATATCCCAATATAGAAAGTGTGCGAGGAGGGAGCAACAAATTTGGGTGGCATTTTGAGGTTCAACTTGCGAAACCATAATCAAACGGACTGACAGAACTGTTTAAAGTCAAAGTGTTGACTGGAAAGTGGAAAGCTTAATTAGTTGTGAACTGGAGGGGGGGTGCATCCAAAAAATGTGAATGTGTTAATGCTGGAAAGCCGTTCAAACTTTCACCGTTGTATCTTTAGGTTGGATTTCCCACTGAAGGGGCAATCCAGATTCCGGAGTGAAATCATGGGCAGAATTTGCGAATCTTGGTTGGGCAGATCCATTCATTCAATTACCCTCTTTCTTTCCTCCTTTGATCCATGTAGGCAAATGACTAACAGCATCTTCAATGATGAATCTTACCATCTTTTACTTTACTTTGTTAGGTTATATTTTAGAAATGAATGAATTAATAATAAGTTACACGCTTTTCTAAGTTGCAATTTTCTTACTTCCCTCTATTTTGTTATGTTTGACATCAAAACCTTAGGTATTGTTATTTTTCCAAGCTGAAATATATTGAGAGAATTGAGTGTAGAGAGAATTTTTTTTTAATGACTGGTTGAAGATAATTCACTTTTTTCCCATATAAGTAAAGGCGTCAATTTTCGCAAAACATACGAATAGAAAGTGTGTCAAAATTAAGAAAACATGGGAGGGTAATTGTTTATTTTTATAATTAGTATGACCAATAAGAATATTTTATTTTATTTTTATTCATTACAATGAGATACATATAATTATGAAAATCTTTTAAAACGAATCTCAACATATAAATAATCATAATAGATCCTTAAAAATTATAAAAATGAGTTTTTTAGTAGGTCTCCTGACAGGCGGTCTTTCCATAAACTTATGGACATGCCACATATTTTTTACCTTATACACTGCATTTGTTAAATTACATACTAAGTTTAAAATTTTAGAAAATATTTTTTATTTTTTTTATATTTTCACATCCAAATACATATTATTTCTTGTTCAAACCTCTAAAATACAATATTTAAATTTTATAAAAAAATTACAACATTTAAAATAAAAACCATTATGGGCTGTTCATAAACTTATGTAAAAATCGCATTTCCTGAGATTTTTTTATGATTGATCTAACAGGTGACCTTCTCTTTGAGTTGTGTATTGATAAAATCCGAATACAATTAATTATTATTCTAATAATAAAATGGCAAAGTATTGGGAAATATCATTTTTTGTGGAAAGACGAAGTTTAATTATAATAATAAAAGGTAAAAGGCCTTAGTTGCAGTATTAATTTTTTTTATTATTCAACGTGTAGTTGTTATAAAGTTTATAAGCCGATTCATGCAACCCAAAAATTTTATCTTCATTTCTTCTAATTTGCACTTTAAACATTTGTCTTTCCATGACTAATGGAAATACCGACTTTCAAAAGATTTACTCAAATAAAATATATTATATTAAATAGAGTTCATAAGAAAATAATGGTTACATACTATCACAAAACAAAACATGTATGATTGTTATTTTAATTTTTCCATAGGTTAAATTAATTTTCTTAGAAGTAAAAAATAATACTAATCTTAATATTTATCATAGTATAGTTCAAAATCTTGGGAAAACCCGTCTTTCCATAGGCATATGGAAAGACGGGGTTGACTTGGAATTATAGAAAGGTAAAAGGTTTTAGTTGCAATATTAAAAATTTATTATGCAACATTTAGGAGTGATAGGTTT